>JAQIVE010003023.1:0-18058 GCA_034698285.1 Sminthurinus bimaculatus | reverse complement strand
TCTTAAACCAAATTAGTGGAATATGCCAAAAAGTGAAAAACCCTGGATGGATAAAAGTCATGTGATGGGTCACATATACTTATATACTTGAACTTTTTTTTTGATTTTCTATCGTGATAATAGATTAAATTAAGATTTTGAAATATTTCTTTCACTATGATAATAATAATAAGCTTGCTGAAAAGTAGTATTCAGTTTATGATAGTAACGAACAATTAAACAGAATAGAGATTTTATGGATATAGTGTTATGGTTATGATTTTTCATGTTGTACAAGTAAGCTTTTAATGATTATGATTATTATCATGCGTAGAAAGTATTTACAAGTAGATTACGAGTAGATTAACAAGAAATATCACGAAAGATAGAAAAAAAAGTTTCGGAAAAAGGTGGTGTATTAAGTGGAAGAACCATGTATAGACTAATTAGGTGTATAAATTTTTGTGGGTGAGCAGGTGGAGTGCAAAAAGGCTCAACCGAAGGAGGTAATGTTGCCCGCGAACTTGGCGAAGACGAGGGCCTCGACTCGGGGTGCAGGCTACGGTGAGTCCTTCATTTTGATTCCAGCCATAGGCACGGCCGCAACGCACCATTCCCATGCTGCGGCTCCAACTTCCATCAGATACACTCCTTATGCAATTCCCCTAACAGCCACGGCGGCTGCTTCTCACTCGTCTTCCCTGTCCGGAAATTCCCGGGCCCACCATCACCACCACATCCTGTCCACTCTTGAACATACCGCCACTCCATATCTGGCTCATAAAAATGTATTCGGGGTATTCACCAGTCATACAAACCCAAATCCAACTGCTGGTATTACCATTAACCCCGTAGGTCTGACCATGCTCCCCATTCAGGCAGTGGGTATTTGAGGATTTCTTTGAATGAGTTGAGTTTCATACTAGCTCCTTCATTTTTTCGGTGCTCACTATCATTTATTTCATCATTTTTGTCTTACTTGTCATTTACTTTTCCCTACAATTTCACCTACAAATTTTATATATGCGTGTGTATATATATACAAAGTGTGCATGGTCCCGTAGGGACATTTAGAATTTGGTTTCCCTTCTCTTCCTATTAAGTGATAGAGCAAAAGATCTATAGATATAGAGCTTTATAGACTATTGTCTCGTAGTATTGTATGTGCATTAATCATAAAAAATTGATGGTTCAAGTCTATAGTTTATAAAGTTGTCTGTATAGAGATAGAACCAGGGAAAAGTCATATCTAGCATCATCAACTACACACTATACTATATATTGAATAGATTTTTGCCTCCTGGGAGCAATTAGTCCGTCTGAATGGAAGCCGTCTCAATTTTTACAGTTATAGGGAGACAAACTGTATAGTTAGTCACTTTCCGGCCTATTGGGAACCAAAAAAAACCAAACCAATTCTCGTCCTCAAAATTCTTTCCATCAATATAATACGTAGCTATTTAGACTAGTAGGTAGTAAGATAGATAGATAGATAGATAGGTGAATAGAATGGATAATAAATACATAATAGAAGGAAACTAGAAAATTAGGATAAGAGATAGTAAAATATTCTTATGCATCATAAAGGTTTATTCTATAGTTGGTATAGTTTTTTTTATAAACACGTAGCTACGTAGTGTCTAGTTGTGATATTATATTACACGTATAATATGTCAACATATCTATATATAGTTGTTTGTATTTCAATATGCATACAATAGCCAAAAATTACAAACCACTAGAACCAGAGTCTAGATCAATAATTTGTACACACATATGTGCTCGCACACAAGACTAAATTTAATTAAAATGTTATGCATTACATGCACGAGTTCAGCTCGGCTGAGATTCTTTATTCGATTCGGTAATCAGTTCACCATTTTTCAATTATGAACATGATAATAATAATAATAGCATCATGAAAGATGATTGTTTCCTTTTTCCTTATTGTCATACATGCGGAGGTTTTATTTTTCTATATACATGTATATTATGTACCACCTTTCTTCGATGTCTTAGACGAAGGAAGAAGGAGAGAAAGCAAAAAGAAAACTATGTACAAGGAATGTATGAACATATTGAGGTTCGAGATTTGGATGCTCATATATTATATTCAAACTTTGGCATTTAATCATGAGGAAAATGAAAGCTCACAGCTCAATCAATCAATAATATGATAATATTTTTAGAGGGAAAAAGCAAGAAAATATTTCATTAAAAGTGAAAGGTCTAAAAGTATTCCAAAGTTGTTACACACAATGGAATGCTGCATACAATAAATTAAAATAGTGCCAATTTAAAACAAATTTGCCAATGGAAAAGAACTATCAGCCAGAAATTTAACTTTGTATTATATTGTTACATGTAATGTATAATATTATTAATATTGCATAAATGCATGCTCTGCGCGTGTATACAAGGTAATGAGAAATAATGTGCATGAAAGGTGTACCCTATAGAACAGAAAATGGCATATCGTTTTGGACAATATCAGGTGTTCCTAATGCACCAAAATTTACGTCAATCATCATGATGTTAGAACATTAGGATAGTACATGTTATAGGAGTCAAATATTAATCGAAAGTTATTGTGACTAGAGCAGAAACAAATAATAGTATGTACGTACTTATATACATATGTATGCATATTAGACTGCCACTCATATTGAATATTCTAAAAAAGTCGAAACGTTGGCTCGGAATACTGTTTCTTTTTCTTGCACAAAACTACCCGGAAATCTTTTTGAAATAAAATGTAGTTTAGTGGTACCGACGCGAAACTACCGGTAAGAGTTCTTTATTAAAATTTAAATCAGTATCGAAGGGTAACTTTTAAAAGTCAACATTATATACAACGAGCTAATGTCTCAACTTTTCAAGAAATTTTAACTTGACATGGCATCATAGTGTATATATAGTAGAATACTGAAAACAATTGTACTTACCAAGGAGATCAATCGATAAAAGACAAGAAAAAAGACTAAGAGGTTGTGAGTTTTATATTTAGCAGGGATTTTTCTTCCTGATAGGTTAGGTGTTAATTTTTATGTAAGTAGGTACGTATAATAGGTAAAATAGGAAAATAGAAAGTAGTAGGGTAACGTTCTCCTTGTTGTGAAAACTGAAAATTTTTACTACTAAAGACTGTGAGATAAGAATCCAGTTTTAGAGTTACCAGTACGAATAACAAATGCATACTATTATATGAACGTATATGTTAATAGCATAATGTATTGTTATGAATAGTCTTATTAAAACTGTTTAGTCCATTCATCAGTCAACATGTTACATGTATAAGTCTACCAATCTGTGAAGAAATGGAGCATTTAAAAAAACAAAGACTCGATAATAACGCAAGCAGGAGTTGTATTCCACATTGATTTGTTTGCATACTATTTTGTATAGTGTAAGTATGTAAGTATGGTGAACATGTAATTAAAATTATTTGGAAAGGAAAATGTACCAAAATACAAGTTCAACAACATAGAACAAAAAATGTGGTAGTTTAGTATACGATCGGAAATAAGTATTACTACTTCTCTATTGATAGGATATAACATAAATTCGTGATCATTTAGAATTTAGCAAAAATGTTACCAAAACGTTTAATCTTCGGATATTTAATGCGAAAAATGGTGTTGGGATACAAAAGCAATAATCACAGTAATCAATATAATATAATACATAGATAAAATGGCAAAATCGTACATTTAGTGTAAAGTGCAGGTCGTTGTTTCGTATTTAAGAATAAATAAATTTACTGTTTACGTACTTTAGTTGTAAAAAGAGGCAGAGAAATACGCAGTATTTTTACATATTAACTATGTTGTGTATATATAATATCATCTAGTGTAGGTTATGAAATGTATGTAGAATAATATAATATTATAGAATCTTAGTCTTTCGTAAACATGCTTAGAAAATAGTCTTGTAGCCTTTGTTCAGTTTTTAGAAGTAAATTGGTAATATATTAGCATTGTTAATATATCGAGTTGTCGACGAGTTCAGAAGGCCTTATTGTCTTCCTAAAACTAACTTGTAATTTTAATTATTTTAAATTAAGGTACATGCATATATATATAACATGATTACATAAGGTTGTGGTTTCAGACTGTTATATAGTTAGCATTGTTAGTCAGCGTACGTTGATGTAGTACTTGAACAAAACTGCCTCAAGTTTAGAAAAGTTCATTGCTAAGGTTGTATTAAATAGTGTTTTTTAACATGTATAGGTAGTTATAAATAATGTTATTACATATCACACTATAGTTATCAAATATAATCACAAGTAATAGCGAGTTAGTCTGTATGTACTAGCACTCATTTAAGGATTAAGGCTTGGTAGACATTTTATTTTTAAGTTTTAAGCAATGCAAAAATCTCTTCATAACAATTAGAATTTTTTATTTAACAGTAACGATGGCGTAGCTATTGATAATCGTAAAATAGGTACACAATTTTAGGAAGGAACCAAAATATCCACTGCCTATTGTTGTTATGTATGTATCGACATTTCACAAAAATATAGTTACTACCTTTTGAAACTATGAAGCTCGAAAGGAAGACTTTTGTCTTTTGAGCTGCTGTCGTATTTTTGTGTCCCCTGCGCGAAACGATAACATGGTCGGAAGTTAGTTCATAATAATTATATATACAAAATGCTTCTTTTTAGTTAATTATTTGCCCATACGCTGCTCATTTCGTATATTTAAATGGGCTAATCGATGAAGGAAATTTAGCGCTTCTATAAATATCAGAGTTCCAGGCATGATTTTTAGCTATTCATAATATGTACTTGAGAGGAAAATTGGAACCTACTTGACTGCAAGAAAACATACAAACAAATATTATTTTGTTTCGAAAAAACAAAATTATACACACGCTATGCACTGAATTCACCGTAGTTTTTATTGTATAAAACGTCTAACCTTTAAAACCCTTTCCATAACCATCCCGGGATCATGAGCCAGACAGGAGGTGTGCAAAAATCATTTAGATTACCATTTTAGTAAACAATGAGTGGGGTAGCTTTGAATTTTTTGTTTCATCTAGAAATTTATCGTAGTAGAACAGTAGTCGTGAGTAAAATACACATGATAGTCTGGTTTATTTAGAGGATTTATTAGTTGTTAGTTGTTGGTTGTGTAGGAGAGAGGTTGGCAAAAAATATTATTAGTATAAATTTTATTAGAATACTATTGTTTATTATGTTGTACAATTATAAAGTATTTAAAAGGACATTATAATATACATTGTTGATAAATATAGTATAGGTTATAGAACATAGAATATAGACTCGTAGTGAAAGTGTTTAGTCAAAATCTTTAAATATAATTTGTAGGAATTTTATAGTGAGTAGAAAACAGAAAAAATGTTTTTTTTTTGATGATGATGACTATTCTTATGACGATTCTTAAATGTACTTTTAATTCTGTTTGGTTTCCTGAGTGGCCTTTTATACTGTGAAGTAGTATATTATATTTTTCAACCAAAACAAAAAATTGTATGGTTTCGGGCGGACCCTCTCTCTCTTTTTCTCTTTCTTTTTTCAATCGCGGAATTCGTTTCTGTTTTTTCTATCAAGTTTTGTCCTCCTTCAAATTTTTTTGGTGTTGAAAAAGTGATTCGTAAAAGCTAATTTTAACAGTTTTAAACGGCTAAAGTATTTCTTGTTCCTTATTTTTTTTAATTTGGAAATATCAATTGGCCTTGTTTTTCAGCAGTTTATAATAATATTATAATATTGTTTAAATTGACAAATGATGATGGTTATGGATTGATATAAATTCCTAAGAATGGAAACGTTTTTTACGACTCACTCGTTCTATACTCATAAAATATTGTTTGTTGTTGTTGTTGATAATATGTTTAAAAACGGGTAGTACAATTACATATTACTGTTGTTAAAAGGACTATGATGATTGTTCTTAATCGAAATTTGAAGCAAATATACCCTGAATGATTATTATTACTATGCTAATGATATGATAAACTTGCCACTATATAATATAATGCGTAGCAGTTCCTTACGAGCTGAGTGTTTAGATATTATATTATTATGAAAACAAAAATTTTGAATATCTGTAGTAATAACATTAATTTTTTACATACAGAGTTGATTGGTACTTTGAATATGATCTATAGAAGCCGAAAGTTACATTACAAAATGTTGTTGTTTCATTCCAATTACTCTTTTCAAAATGTAGTGGATAATAATAATGGTTGTACATTGCGTGTCCATGTCTCTTGTTGTTATAAAGAATTTTACTCGTATCTAGAGCACACTTACAAAACAAAAAAATAACTACTGCTGCTATTAATATATATAAATATATATATGATACTGTTATTACTTACTATAATACAAAACGTAGATTTATTACTATACTAAAGAGAGTTCGTACCTCTATAGCTATTACAACTAAAATTCTATACACTATAATATCATAAAACTATATACACATTGCAGAAAATGTAGAAAAAAAGTACAATGTGTCGTTGATCTTTTTAGATTTTAGAAAAAATAATGTTTCTTGTGACCAAATTTCAAATTTACTATTTGAAAAATGCAGTTTCTTGAGTAACTTGAGTATTAGCTCTAAATAATATTTAAAATATATAATACTTATAGTGTAATATGAGTAGTAGATGTTTAGACTCTATAAAAGACAGTGGACATGAAGGAAACGAAATTTTTTTGGTCAGTTTAAAATAATAATAATTCGCTTCCTAAATCAGAATTTGTAAATGTCTCGTAGTGATTCTTAGTGTGTAAATCACAATAGTTATTGTTGAAATCTTACTTTTATTATCCACGGTGGAAACAAAACAATTCATTTAGTTTTTGACTTCTTCTCTTGAACATGGCCAACCAACATTTACAACGGACCATCCCGATCTTGCTCCGTGTCGCAAAAGTGGAGCTTTTAAATAAATCAAATTTTCTTTAGTTTTTATACAATTATTATTAAAATGACCACTATATATTACTACTAGATCTATACTAGTTACTACTACCACTACTACTACTACTACTTTCTAGTGCTACAAAATATTATACGATTTGATTTAAATATATATAATATAGTAATATATATTATATATTTGTAGTGTGAGAGGTTCTCGATCTGATGATTATATAAGCAAAGCTTTAGGCTTTATAGTTGTGCTCGTATATTACTTTACCTATATAAAAAATAATGCGTAGGAAAAAATAATTCTGACCGTAGCTAGACTTACCCCTTGTATAGATTCAGTCAATAAACGTTATCGGCAATCTTCACTTGATTCACGTGTTTTCTGTTCCTTCTGTCGCGTCTACCGGGTTTTCTATTCACGTGTATACTTTCATATGATGTGGATCTATATGTATATTTATTTATATAATATAGGAAAGAAACTCATGTGTAGTATATACGTGTCACACACTATTATTATATTGCTCTTTCTCTCTCTTTCACTCTTTCTCCTTATTTCTCGTTCTATCTCTTCTCTCTCGAGAAAATTTCCTTAACTCACCTACAAATCTTTCGTTAGCCCTTTTATTCAACCTCAATAGTAAATCTTTCTAAATCCTTCCTCGTAAAGTTGCAAATGTATTTTTCGTGGGGCTGTGTGTCGTCGTGTAACCGCGATTCAATGCGCCATCGCGTCCTCAGTCCATTTTGTAATATTCTTTTGTTTCTTTCTCATTCCCTGTACTTTCACTTACATATACACAATTACACTACAGTGTGGTCTTCTTACTTTGAGCCATGTACGCATGCATACTGTATACCTAATTAGAGGATACTGTAGAGTGTAGAGTTTACAGTGTAAACGTTATAACATTTTGTAGGTCTTAAGACGTACAAGTTTTTTTCAATTACGGTTTTTGCCTTAGTTGGATTTTGACATTGCTATCTTTTAATTGACTGCACTTAAAACAAAAAACAATGTATATTAAATAGCAAAAAGATACAAGTATTTTTTAAGATAGGTTCAACACATACCTATTTGGTATTGTTGTTGAATATGGTTGGACAGAATTATGTATATGTACCGATTACCAAATTCAATGTTATTGCCTATTTTTAATTCTTTCTATTCGTCTCAATTGCTTTAATATTATAATGTTACAATTCCTATGGTGATGTGAAAGGGTCTGGGAAATTTGTAATTGATAAACAATGCTGATGACGTTCATTGCCATGGTGAAGATGAGGATGATGAAGCACAAGGCCCAAAATCTTGACGGCGGAGGATCTCCATCTCCTGTCTCACATTCTATGAACTAATAGTATACGATTTCATATAGTAGAATCCTTTTTCTTTCTCTCTTTTCTTTCATTCTTCAGTACCTACGAGATTGCAAGCAGGCGAGATTCACGTTTGTACAGCAGAGTTTTCAACATATTATTGTTACAGTTTATGTATAGATTATAGATATAGACGATAGATGTACAACTGAATATATATATGTATATGTATGTAGTATGTATTCTGCTGCGACATGTACGTATATGCTACGAGTGCAGTTTAGATATCACAAAATTATATTTGAAAAAAGACAACAAAGCATTAGTATTGTCTCTTTTAGACAAATAGTGGACATAACGTCCGTAGAATATACAAATGTACTAATAAGATACCCACTGTGTAATTGCCACCTAGAAAATCTTTTCCACCTCTCTCCTCTCTGTTTCTATTTCTATCTTTCACAAAACTGCATTTCATGTTGAGTGCAAGCACAATAGCAATATTATTATGAAATAACATCTTTTCCCAGATGAACTACTTTAATTTTTATACAGACTATCAAAATATGAAATTCTTTTCCATTCTTTCTTCTTGTTTATTTGGACACCAAGTTTTAACTTCTTTATGCTTTACTTGATTGTATGTCTGAGCTAATTTTACAATACTAAGAATAAGTTTTGACCATACATATTATGTATATGGATGAAGAGTGGTTTTTTACGGATAAAAATTAAGTTCTAAAAAAGAAAAAGCCCGTGTAAAAATTAAGTAGTTCGTCTGGTGAAAATGCAGCCAATTATTATTACTGTGTTTCTCATATATACACATACATATGTACAATGTACAGGCACCCTTGATTTCATCCCTTCGTTTTGAGCATATTATGTACAAAAATTACTTTCTGGCATTCTAAGATAATGATATTATACCACCAGCGTGTTTAGTGTGTAGTAGTCTAGTAGTCGATAGTGTAGAATAGTAGTGAAATATAGTGGCTAATCTTATAGTTGTTTGGAGTGTTTAGTACTACATATAGTCATAGTTATAGTCGTGGTGTAGAATAGAACAGAAAAAAAAGGAAAATGTGTATAATATCATTTGTTTAACCAAAATTCATTCATGCCTCATGAAATTATATACCGGGAGTTTCATTCTTAATGAACATGATTTTGATCGTAATCGTGTAACATGTTGTAGTATATTGGCCTCTCCATTCAATCCTTCATTACAGCTATTCTTGTACACACCACATGATTACATACGATTTCGAATTCACTATAATATCCCTTTCAATTGATATAATGTTAATAGGTTTTAATTTTTTTGTAAATACTCAATACCCACTGTTTTAGTCCTCACGATCTTTATCATGATGTCTACTATCACATGTATACATGTTTTGTTCTTCGGTTTTTTGTACCCATCCGATCGGCCGCTGTGCAAAAATCCCTAAATACAATTCTCCTTTTACATATTATATTTCTTTCTTGAAATCATAAAGTACCAAAAACCAAAATGATGCTCCACATTCAAGAACGAAACTTTAAAAAAATTTAATGAAACTTCTGTTGGAGATTACATTTGTGTCTTTTTTCCTTTTTGCCGCTCGCATTAAATATAGATCTAATGTGGTCACTAGGCGCAATTCAAGAAGGTGAGAACTTACGGCAGCCAAATCTGCCTTTATTTTCACACACAAAAAAACATGGTTTGATTTTATTCGAGCCGTGTGGCTAATATTCCTCGATGAGTGTCTCATTGGCTTACTATTTTGTACAAAGTACCATACACACGTTGATGTTATATCACATTAACACGACAGCGTGTAGCGTCACTAACTGCCCAAGTGGGAATTAAACCCATTTTTTCCGTAAAAGTATGCATTCAGATTCAGACCTGAGCGCCTGCTTTAGTTACACATGATAAATTACAATTTTGCATGCTTTGGTTATTTATGTACTCTGTGAGTATATAAACTAATCATGAGTTGAAACTTACCAGGAAAGCAATATAGTTAGTATCATCAGCTTTTTACAGAGAAGTACTTGAACAAGTACCTAATTCCTTTAATGACAAATTGTGTACTAATGACAAGTAAAAGGTAGTTTTTTTCTATGTAAATAATATAATATGAGCAAAAATAGATGCTTATAAAGATGCCAATATGGTTTTTTTCCAAAACATGATTTAAATTTTTACAAACAGATTATATAGCTTCAGTGACGTAAAATGTTTTTTATCCTAGTTTGAGCAACCACGTGAAAGACAATAGACTTTTACCTTTCGTAGCTTATTTTTTAGCTTACAGCTGCTAGACGTTTTGACTTGTAAGTACTACGTACAAATTTGGTTTTGTCTAACAGAAGAACTTGGCATTTCTTTTATTAGAAGTGAAAAAATATTGCCATAAGCCTGATATTGTGCTGTGTAGATTTTAGAGGGTTTGCCCTCATGTGAATATTAGCCACACGTCTCGTCTCGTCATAGAATGTAGCCACGGTTATAATCAATACCCGCTGTACCGAAAAGTTCTACAACACACCGAGAAACAAATTGTCAAAACTTCATATATATGCTTGCACACTACACACTAGACATACATTGACATACTATTTTTACGCAATACATTAACTTTTACCGATTAGTATTACATAATAGTATATATAATGTATCCGAATACATTACATACACGCCATGAATCTGTTTTTGCTGAGCGAAATCTAGTGACATATGAACTATACACATGAACATACTTACAGCATAAACACCATTGAATTTTGTAGTAGTGACTGAATACTGTATACTGTATATGCATACATTGTTAAGGTACACATATTCGTGTATGTCTAACAACTTTTTGAAATTGCGTATTATAATAACCATTCTGTGGAGAGAATGGTAATAACTCTTTTTCCTCTTTTACCGCGTGACGTTTTCTCAATATATGCATGCAACATGGTCTATGATGCATCATTTTCCGAAAGAGATTTTCTGGATTTTGACCTTGTCACATACTCTTTTACTCTCTCCGCTCCTTTTTTTTCTCCCCCTTTTTGCTACAAACTTGTGCCTACATTCTTACACACACACACACATAGATGAACAAAGAATATGATGAACGATTGTACCTTTGACTGAATAACAAACAGCCATCCGAGTAACAACATGCATGTACTTTTTTGTGTGACGGCGGGTATTGAACTTCTTCTACTACTACTACTACTACTACTTTAGTATTATTTTAGTAATATTTAGAACATAAATTGTAGTGTATAGTCTTTAATTTTTTGGTCTTTAATCTTTTGCAATTTGTTATGTTTAATATAATTGCAATAATAGTTTTTATTTGTTTACCCATAAACAATTCTATACATATCTTTTTTATAAACAAATTACTTGAAAAATAATTTTTTTTGAGTAGCTTGAATTACTATGCACATAATATACCTATTGTTTCTAATGATTTTTTCGTTTTCAGATGTTAAAAAGTATTTTTTCCGTATTTTTATTCCTTGCTCCTACTTACATACACTGATGGTAGATGTAGGTTTATTTTCCCTGGATTTTACGCTATAAATGCAAACCCTTTTTTTCAAAACATTTTGCACGTGCAAATTTTTTTTGTTTATCAAAAAATCCTGTTTGATGCTGAATTTTGATGAGATTTTGGGATTTCTTATATATTTTTTACTTACAAAATATGTTTGAGATGATACTTCTGAGAACTTGGCGCTTTCAAAGTCTGGCTATTTTTCACATAGATTTTAATCTTTCTCATAGTCACCCTACTACTTTCTATCCCTTTGAACAGCGTTTCAATTTTTTACTCTCAGTTTCTGTCCTTTATCTACCTATTGATGGAATGCTATAGCACAAACCGGAAGACCCGTACAGAAATGCAGAATATGATTCCATTGGATGATGAAGAATTCCTATGGTTCACCAAGTCCATAGGATTTTTTCGTTGGATTGATAAAATTCCTGCAGAATCCTTGTTTGATCATACGGTAGCTCTTTTCTAAAATCATATGATACAAGAACTACCGTTTTATATGAGGGCTGGCTAAAGTCTGTTCTCCCTTTTTTTTCTAACTATAAATACACTTCTTTTTCTCTCGTGTTTTTTGTGTTCATCGGTTCTTTTTTCCAATTTCAAGCATTGAAGTGTCAAAGCTCAAAAAAAAGAGATAAAACTTCAATGTACTCTTTTCTTTTTTCAATGGGACAAAGAACTACGGGGAAAATCTCTCCACAAGAAAAGTTTATCTATTCTTTACCCGGAATCTTCTTTTCCTTTGACCTTTCTTTGTAAGATTGAGGATGATATTATGGTCTGCATTAAAACTTTCTCTTTTCTACTTTTAGTTTCCTTTCGGCTTTCCACAACCAACACAAGTAGAAGGAAATTTATACGACTGTATGCATTTACAATATCAGTTTCTATATGTAGCTGATTTCGATGAACAATGAACAATCGGGAGAAAAAAAAGTGTCATTATAGTGCTATGGAAAAGTTTAAAATCAAGAGTTAAAATACTATTTTACTATTATTCCTCTGCTAAAATAATACTTTCTATTTCCATTTATCTGTCAAATTACGCACAATGTTCAAAAGAAAAACGTTGTGAAAGTTTTGTGACACATTGCTGTAGTCACAAATCCATGTGTGAAAGTCCATGTTGTGCAGTCATCTCGTTTTCGTTTTTTTCGAGACCACATAGTGAAAAAATGTAGTTATTCTCCTATTCATTCCATAGAAAGTTGTATGTGTATACAAAATCTTTATACCCCAATCCAAAAATTATAGGTTTGTCCTTTCCACCTCCATACCCCCATTTTTTTGTTTTACCACAGCATTTTAAATGCTATCGATTGCATCTTAATTTATTGTTTTTTTAAATGTAAAGGTAAAAAAATGTCCCATACATTTTTTGACGATTCTTAATGATTTTTGACGGCGTTTTTGATATTCTGAAAATATGTATAGAATTTAATGGGAAAATTTTTAGTATCTTTTATAATGTACATTGCAAGATGAGTGTGATTGAACTGTGAACTAATAATGTTGTAATTGTTTTGACTTGCTTTAGGCTTTCCAGCGGCTGCAGCTTACGCAGCTTATGCAGGTGGACGAGCTGGTGGGTACAATTACGCTGGATATGGGCTGCCGTTCCCAGGTACAATAAATTCTACCCATTTTCTACATTATCCACTCGACTGTCTCTACTCTATGAAACTGTGACTCATGAGAATCAATACAAAGGATCCCTGCATACTGGATTTACTATTTCACTCTTGCTTCTTCACTCTACGCGTTCTGATGGTGCGATTCACAAAATCAGGAGACACAATCATATTATATTGTACTTGTGTCGTTGCTGCTGTTGTTGTTGTTCAATTAGTATTTCTTTTCTTGATGACCATCCTCATCCTCATTCATAAAACAACTACTGTTATTATTGAAGGTTATGATGACCATCATTATGATGTTGCTCCCTTTGACCATCATGTAACTCTGTTATAGTTCGATTTCCGTCAAGTTTCTTATAGTAATCACATTCAATTCATGGAATGCATATATAGTAAAGATTAGACGGTTGTAGTTGTAGATATAATATAGAGTTGTTGATAATTTTGAGTTACTACTCACTATATTTACTCCGTAGTCTCTCTAGTTTATTAGAATGGGGGTAAAGTAGAAGTTTAAAGAAGGTAAACATTGTAGCATCGAGTACTTGAACGAAATATTGATACTTTACGTGAAACACGGTCCAAAAATATTACGCATTATTACGTATGGCGTTTTTTGACAGTGTTTTTGAACCTGCCGGTATATATTAATTAATTATATAGAGTATTATTACTTATTCTTTAATAATTGTGGTAGAGGAGCGTCCTTATCCAACCAGACATACAAAAAAACAAGCATAAATACAGAATACGATACCCACCGAGTCAACATAACTCTAATAATCGTTATTTTTTCCTTGTACATACATAATATTTATAATGTAGGCTTCAAATTTTTTTTAAGTTTTAATATTTAGAGACTGTTTTTACACTTTATGCTACACCTCTACTTCTTCCAAATACACACATTGAGTACTGCTTTTTTGCTGCAGTAAGCTGCTACTTTCTACATCGTTCTAACTATTTTGTAGAATAGTTTGCCGATTTGAAAAATAAGTGGTTGGGGAAGTCTGTGTGTAATCGTAGTGGTGTATGTACTATAGTTTAAAGCGGGACAAAATCATATAGATTAATGATAGTAATAACTAATAACATGTATATAATAGAATGGTCTCCAACAACAATAATTTGGACATTTATACAGATTTATGTACGGTAACTGGTGGTGGAATTTTCAAGGAAGAATACAAGTGTAGGTAAACAAACATACGAGGAATTGAAATCTGGAGTGACTTTTATATACTTCCATAACTATCATTTAGGGGAGGGAAAAAAACGTAAAGGAAGAGGTCATAAAACGTGAAAATAGAGACCATAGTTATATACAATACACTATATACGTTATGCGTTACATAATGTAGGTACATGGGTTGACTTGCGAATAAAATAGGAGTATCCAAGAGTGTCCGAATTCACGAAATGTCTTCAATTCAGCGGGATTTAAAAGATATTTCTGCATTAAAAGGAATTGTAGGAAATCCGAAAAGGTCGGTTATAACTAGATATGTTTCATCTGCTGCTAAAGTTGTTTCTCCTTAGTTATATACACTACACTCTCTTAATGATAAACTCCAAGTTGTGATGTGGTGGGTCAAATGGCAAATGTACCACATTTTGTGAGAGAGTTACGCCTGCCTATGCTATGTGGTATGATATGTATGTATAGATGTATGTTATGTAGGTAGTTTGTTTGCCTTTCTTTTTATTCCGGTGTATAGATGTGAATTCATACTCGTTCGTTCGTTCCTTCTTTCTTTCGCTTGCTCTTGTACAATCTTGTAGAAAATCTTGTGGAAAAGGAAATGAAGAAGACGAAGAAATAGAAGGCGGCAAGTCATGGAGGAACTCTTTTCCCCTTTCTTTGTCTGGTTCTTCGCCTCGTCACGAATCATTAACGGTCTCCTTCCAGGAAAGTCGAAGGGGAAAGCGAAACTATACAGGAAGGCTGAAGAGTTTTTACCGTGTATTGGGTACAAGTTTGAAAGCTAGAAACTGGAAAGTAAAGGAAACGGCTGTATCTCTCTCTTTCATTCGTTCTTTCTTTCCTTCTCTCTCTCTCTCGTTCTGGCTGTGGGTGTGTATGTAAAAGTGTTAAAGTTGTCTACAGAAATTCGTATACATATATAGTGTATAGTGAGAATGTCTCAAAAGGAGACCGGTGTGAGTTTGTGTCTTTCCATGATTTTCTTCTACTTGGACTTTTTGGAAAACGAAGGCAGATTGTCTAAAGCCATTGCTATTACGCTTTGATTAATATGAAACTCTTCTTGGTCTTCCTTCATTGGCTAAAAAGTTTGCTTGAAAATTGCTGAAAATGAAAACATTTTCCAAAAGGTTTCTTCCATACTTACTAAATGACGTACAAGCAGTTATTCGCGTATGTACACTGTACACGTATGCATGTATCTGCGTGAGCGAGAGAATGAGTCATTTAGTTTAGCCTATCTTTAGAAAATTTATTATGAATGGATGGATATTTTATTAAGGTTATATGTAAGGGTTAGTACTAACATTGTTATGTATAAATAAGAACAGAGTGCTTAATACGAAGGAGAGCTTACCTAAATTATCTTACAAGGCATTTGAGATGGGGTTCGAAACTTTCTATACCAAGGAGAAAAGTACGCCTTTACGTTACCCACAAAAAGCACGATTGAAAAAGAAAATGTCAAAATTTTCTTTCTGAACATTCATATTGAGAAACAAGCTAACTACGTAACGTGTTACGTACGTGTTACGTAATTATTACAAATTCCGTTTTGATTTGATTTTTAAGCCAAATATTAATAGTTTTAAAACATATATTTATTGCTTTTTACATGAATTTTTTCACGAATTCTTTAATTGTATGCGTTATACTGAAATATTTCTATCGCTGCCTTTAATATCAGTTAATTCAGTGTTAAATATTTTTTACAAAAGATCTCGACTATAGTATACAAAATAAGGCAGTAAGCATCAAATTGAAAGTCTGAATAGGAAAATTGTTTCAAGTTTCTCCTTGAAGCAAGTTACAGCAAAGTATAAAATGTTTTTGTCGTCTCTCTCTCTCCTTCTCTCTTACTTTTGCTCTGAAACTTAAACTTTGTCATAAATTATAAATAGTTTGGACCCTAAGAGTCATCATCATCCTATACAATGTAGCGTTCGTTGTTGTGTCCTAGTCCTAATGACTTTTTTCTTTTTCTTCAAGTTGAAGTTTTACAAGAGTGTTTGACTGTATTAATAATGATGAAAATGTGTTTCTGATTCTGTTGTTTGTACCTTGTTCAAAGTTATTATTACTCTTCTACAGTGACAATCTTTCTTTTAAGTATAGCGTGAAGAATATCAAAGTATGTAAGATACTCTTGTGTCTGTTTTTGAAATAGTTTTGCTTGTGCTTTTGATTTCTGTCAGAGTGAGAAGTGAATCAATTAAAATTCAAAGGTATTTAATTTTAATTCATTAAACTGGACAGATTCTGTAATAATATTGTACATGCATTTGAACTTGGAACTGACAGAGTTTAAGGCAAGCTATTTTTTAAAATTCGTTCCATCTTTTCTTACTGTACATGATATGTTTTGCTATTTTATGGTATTTTTCTTCTTTTTTCAAATCAAAAGACAAAGTTAATGTTATATAGGAAGAAATTTACAGTGTATCTGTTTTTTATGGATGTAGATGTATTGAATAACATATTATATTTTTACGCCTGTCTCTGTATATATGTGTGCCTGTCTGTATTTTCAAGACTCTGTTGTTGTCTATGAATGGACTGCCTTGGTACACATGCTCAAGTTTTTTTTCTTCGTCGTGTTTCTTCGACGTCTTTGTACACGTTTTCTACCAAGTCTTAAATCATTCTCTCTCAAGACTAAGATTAACTAGAGCAGTTTATTCTCGGTTTGGAAACCAACCACAGCTGTGCGTAAAAACCCTCATCAGGATTTTCTTGGAAACGGCTTCTCTCTATACTTTGCTCTTCTGTCTTCGTCGTCGTCTCTTCAGACTCTTTAAATCTAATGTGTGTATAGGAGGAATATTACGGTAGAGAAAACACACATATTATGTCTGCGGCGGCATCCGTGTAACACACGGAACTTCTATATAATTCACTATTTACTATCTACTCTGTCTATCTATTTATCCATCTTCTTCGCCGTCTACCGTTCGAAGTAAGACGCTGTTTTCTTTTTTGTATTTGCGCTCCTTCTGCCAAACACTGATATTTTTTCAGCCTGCTGAATAATGATAGTGACTAGAGATCAAAGGGAGGAGCGAATAAAATATTGTTTTCAAAATACAAGAAAAGAAAAAAACTGTCTGATAATAGAAACAAGCTTTTCGTCATCACCGCTTTTTTGTTCATAGAAAATGTGACACATTTTTTCTCAGCATTAATAAAGGATTACCGTCGCATCTTATTTAACCCGGCGTTGATGGTGAACGTGTAACGTGTACAGTAGACCTGTTCATTCTGCACACTTATATGAAACGTTAAGGAGGTACCCCTTCATATTGTTCCTTTTGGATGTCTACAACCAGAAAAAAAATTTCGTCCAGATCGGTTAAGGTTTAGAGGTCGCGAGAGTTCATCAAAGTTTAAATACGGATTTACATTGACTTTCACCCCGAAATCGTGCATGTTTGGGGTGGGGAGTGAAGG
>JAQIVE010003022.1:0-18058 GCA_034698285.1 Sminthurinus bimaculatus | reverse complement strand
CGAAAGAAAACGGGCTACGTTGTCGATCTCTCGTGTTGCAAAAGTGCTTTTTAGTTTATATTTAAAAACCTAAATGTGAGCTTTCATTAACGGCGTTGCAGTGGGTTAAGGTTTGTCTGCGTGTTTTGATATTCCCCCGATGAATTTGAATTAATCATTGTTTGGAAAAGATGAAAATCGCCTTACAACGGTGGCCAAAATACAGGAAGTTTTCATTTGAAAAGCTGTTTCTTTCTATAGTAAATAAAGATCTCTGCGTTTTTTTCGCTTGGACTTGTTGGATTTGTATTTTGCGTGGTGCTTGAACTTTGAACACTGGATGTGTTGTCGAAGGGAGTATCCTAGGATAATTTGAATTTGGAGCAAATTTATTCATTATTTTCCTTCTGCTTACTTGACTAGACCATCTTGAATCTTAATCATCATCAAAAACAGAGAGGCCTCCCTGACTCTCTATATACTTGTCTTTTTTCAATTCTACCATCTATGCATCTAGGTGCTCGATTATAATGCGCAGTTCGTTCATCAATCCGTCTTGTTTTCAGACTCCAGAAACATTGTTTGACTCGAAGAAATAACTCTTTATATTCTTATTCTGTACCTTATTCCTCCTCAAGATGAACTGCAGACGCTGAGGCTCAAATCAAGTCAAATAGTGAGCCTTGCATAATCAATTCCCAAGGGACCATTATTTTTAAGGGAAAGCAAAACTTATTTCCCTCGTCACATTAGCATCCACTCTATTACCTGTAATAATATTTGTTTTAAGGATAACTATTAAAAATCTTCATTTCTTCAACTGTCTACGAATCATTTCATCCTTTGCAAACTGATTCCACATCATTGTTTATTGTTACGTAACCGAGGATGCATTTTAGTTCCATTTCTTTAGCTGAAAATAAATTAGAATGAATTGTCTCAAATTTCAACGGTTCAGTAGTGGTTATGTACTGAATTGATTTTCTCAATCTTCAAGTTAAGGTTAAAAATTCAGTTCCTTGTGTGAAAGCACGAGAGATATTGGGATTTCTCCATGTGTATGGTTGGAATCGGAGACTGAAAATTATTCAACAAACAAAAGCAACTCTCAAAAAGATACGCAGTTACATCACAAGATACAAAGTGGGAAACGCAATGACGAGGAAAAACACAAGAGAAAGGGACAATACAATATAAAGCAATGCAAAGGCAACAGTGTTTTTATTTTCCACATTCGCACAAAATTTGAAAGTCAAATGAGGAAGGCACTTGCACACACACACAAAAACAAACTGTAAAACAACACGCTTACGACCCAAAACTTTATATGTATATTATGTGAATAGATAGAAAAAAAACATAATACGCCATAACATTAGATCATGCAGCTAAAACTCTATGCATAAGCGATCTACTTTGTCTCATAGTTCTAAATAATGTAAAATTTCTGTCCAAAATAAAAAAAACTTTGATGGCAAATTATGAGAATGCCGTCGGAAAATCAAATTCAAAAACAAGGCATCATCTTCATATGGAAACATAATTCATAAACGTGGGTTGGCTGATCCTCCTCTTATGAAATATTTAACGACAAAGGGAAGAACATGGTAAAATCCAATCCGCCCGGCAACACAGCAGAAAACCAGCACATTATGTATACTCATGTACATATTTTACATATGATGAAGCAATGTTTTTCAAGATCACGGCGACGCAAAGGACGAAGCCGAGAACGACAATGACAAAGGGATCAGAAAAACCACTTGAAATAATAGTAACATGTACAATGTACAATGTAAAGTATACACTAGGAATGAATGAAAGTTGCGCTGACTGGAAAACTTTGTTCTTTGCCATTATCTTGATGTCCTTCAATATAATATTGTACAATATTTCATGGATAATATTTGTATTCACTCCTTGCGTCTCCACTTTTCCAGCTCCAGCCTTTCACCCTGTTCCTCTTGTTTCAATATAGCGCAGAGTTTATGCTGTACAGTATGTATATATGCATGATCTTGGTGCCTTATTTCGAATGCATAGAATTTCCCCAACAATATTGTTGTTGTGATTGGGTTTTTGCTGTTGTAGTTGTGTACGTCGTACGTACTTATTGTTGAATAATATAAAACTAGCAACAACTTTTTCCTGTTCCTCAAATGGCAAATGGTAAATTTGCTCTGCTCTCATCGAGGATAAAATAGCTGACTTTGTTTCTTCAGCTGATTTGAAAGGTCTGAAAATATGTGTATATGGATACATATCAAGGCCAGGCCCGAATCAAGGACGGAAGGTTGGGACAACCCTAAACAAAAGTTGGACAACTTGAACAAGTTGAATTGAAATGTGGGAGAGGGAAGCCAGACATCATTTAGCCCGGACGGACGTGGAGAGGCAGAGAAAGGACCGAGGCAAGTGCAAGTGGCTTTCCAAATTAGTTGAGACTTTGTGAGTGCTGCAACATGTACATATCCTGGGTAAAAGTGACAAGTTTGGCTGGATTAGTGGTCAACTACTGTATTATGTATAGATAAGCTCCAGAGGAACCTGGCCCGTTTCTATATGTTCGACGAAAGGGGATATTTATGGTTCCTGTTGTTTATTGATAAAAGGTGCAAAATTAATTTTTTTTCAACTGAGACACAATAATAAAAAATAACGCAAATGGTTTACAAATAATTTAAGTAACTTTTTGATGCAGGAAAATTGTATCTTTTGGGACTGAATTGTGCTTTGAAAATATCTCAAGCAACCGCAAATTAGTGCACAAGGAATAAACATTAGAAATCCTGCTGAATGGGCAGATGGGACTTCGCTCCTTGAAAACAATAGAAATCAAATCCAAAGACTATACACTACTGCTTTATCTGTTACTTTACTGAAACAGATAAAGTACAGGTATTTGAACTTGTATTATCAGCAACTGGTATATTAAAATCTAAATCAAGAACAAGATAAAGTACAATATTGACGACTTGGTCCGTTGGCTGGTCCAAATTCGTCACTCACCCTCAGTCACTTCCAGACTTTGCTTTTCTTCCTGTTCAAAAGTAACAAAACCAGCAATAAAACTGAAACTTTGTCGCTCTTCAAAAGGTCCAGCAGTTTTTCTACGACTTATTTTCCCCGTTTGTCAGCTTACCAACCCGTTTTTCAATTATCAATGAGTGCCGTATAGTCATTTTGTACAAAACGTGCGGGTGGAACTATAAGTAGTCAACGGCGCAAAACTCTTCAGATGATTTTGTTACGTGCTGAGGTAGTTTAAAAGAAGTTGGACAACTTTACCTGTCCGGATCAGATAGTGGGTGTGAAGTAAAAATAGTACCTACTAACGACTTCTTTGCTCTGGCGAGAGTGTAAAGTTTTAAATTGTAAGAGTCTACTCGAATTTTGAAATAGCAATTATTACTTTTCAATTATGACGTACAGGCTTAAAGTGAGTGAATAAAAACTATGTATGAACAATGAACAAGTACATGCCACGCCAATAAGTTCGTAGTTATTGTTCATAAAAAACCATTTTTAATAATTGAGTTAATTTTTGCAGTAAATCCTTAAATTCTTTTTAGTGTAGTAGCATGCTATGTTTGGTAAGAACTTTGAAAACTTGAAAACTTTTTTGGAAATAACTTCAAAATTCTCGTTTGAAGTTAAGCTGAATCAAGAGTAACGTCGCAGAATGTAAAATTTTCGAAATTGTTAGCTGTTTGAATCAAAGTTATCATACGTGATTTATCTCATGTAGATCCTCCATTTTACATCTGCTATGTATATTTGACGGTTAATAAATTAATTCTAATGGGTAAATTGTAAATGACAAATCATATTTGGGTGATGTTTCGTTGACTGTAACACATCTCTTTGAATTTATTCATGTAGATATGTAAATAAACCGCTCTCTCATCTTCAAAATTATGCAAATACAGTTCTAGTTTTAACTTTGCGTACTGTTCTATATTATGAATTTCAAAGATCCAAGATGTACATGTGTGAGATAAATTATCCGATTAGAAATTAGTTAATTTAATTTCCATGTCATGTAATGGAGTCTATTTTACAACTTACCATATTGTGTGATGTGCAGATCTACAGATAGAAATTACGGCAAACGGGAACGTTTTACCGCCGTCACAACATTTTGATTTTTGAGAACGAAGTGTATACTGAGAGAATTATCATCAAAAGCTAAAGATTGGACTGAAACAAAACTAGAATCGGCGACAAAGTTCGAAAATGACATCTTCTTTTATGGTCTCTGCATTTGGTTAGTATGCCCACATATATGATGTAAAATATACACACACATGAACTAAAAGGCAGAACAAACGGAACAGCTTCCAAATAGCAAATTCACGTTTCCCCCCGCGTTCTGGAACTCTTTATCTCCCTTTCCCACACTCGCGGGGCTCAGAATAAAATATCCTCCAATATTTCTCAACAACCGAGCATCAGCCATCAACAACTTCTAGCTCTCGCCAAACATTAACCTAATTGTATGTACACCAACTTAAACCTTAAACATGGCCAATTATTGAAAGATGTGTGTATATAAGTGAGCACCGGAGCAACTGCAAATTAGGAGTACATCAGTTGTAGTTAAATTTTAATTGAAAACGGTGCTGATAATTTCCCCAATTATTACTTGGAGAGGAATTTCAGCCCATTTTCTAATTAATTAGCAAATGGTCTCTTTAATTTTTAAATTAACACATTAAGATATCAAGATCAAAGACCAATTAGAGTAAATAGACGTTTCCCAGAATTTACATGAAAGGAAATTCTAATATGTAGTTACTTATGGTTTTCCTTTGAAATATTGTAAATGTGAAATACATTTTTCAAAGAGATGTAACTTGAAGTAAATCACAATGGGTCGAACCTCTTGAATAAACATAAGCACGCATAATGTGCATATAATGTTTACTTTCTCCAATTTCTGCACAGTAATTTTCAGTTTCTAATTTCTAATTCGTACAAAGTGACTAACTGGTATCCTGGGGAGAAGGGAGAGAGTTGTGATGAATGGATGCGTGATAAATGGGGGTTATGCATGGAATCATCCTCCTCCGACGCGCCGTGGAAGATTGGCTGGCATGGGCATAGTGCATAGTGAACAGCTGAGGAGGAGGGGGAGGAGAAACTCTAAAGGAAGGAAACAAAAAGGGAAAAAACCCGATACGAATACTTAATTTTCCTAGTTTTCTGCCATTTGTGCTGTTTTGCAGTCGAGGAGGATTCAAAGAGGAGGAAGCGACACATTGCCCGTTTTACGGAAAACTTGTTTACTATTTCTCCTTTTTGCTTGTGTACATATGGATTGCTTTTGTTCCAGCGGATGAGCTCACTCACTTCTCACGGAGAACCCGGTTGAGAGGTTGACACTTTTCCCTTGGAAAAATGTGGAGCGACGTCTAAGTCACACATATGTACAATATAAAATGTGCATATACATATACATTATACATGTAATGTGGGTAACGTTCAAAGTACAATCTATGGATTTCAAAATACCCTGCACATACACAGATATACATACACTATAATGTATTTTGGATTATTGTCAGGGATGAACCTTGAACGTTCTGCTTGGCTACAGCTGCATGGCATAGCATGGCATGGCCTAACTTACAATGGAATGACATAGCATGCATGATGGAGAGTTGTTTGTTTGTTCGGGCGGCGGGTTGACATTCCCGAGAAAAACAAGTAGGTATGGGACCGTGCCATATTCTACATATTCTATTCTATTCTTTTATTCCACACCGTCATTCAAGTCCCAGGGGGCCAAGCAACACCGAACCAAAATAAAAGGCAATTTATACATTTTTTCCGCGCCTTCTTCCTCTTCTTGCTTTTCCTTTCCATCTTCTTCCCACCGCTTTCTTGAACAGGTTTCGAGTTTTCAGACCCAACTTTGCTTTGATAAGCAGAGGAAGGTTTACGGAGAAAGTTTCTATAAGGTTGAATGAATTTTCTCATGGTGTGAGGCTAGCAAAATTCAAAAGTGATATTTTCTAGAAAAAGTGAATTTTCGTGAATTATTTGCAAAATTTTAGTTTAAAAAATGGAATTTGTAACCATCAACCAATATTTTTTGCAACCATCGGGATGCACAGCCATAATTATCTCAAAATGAGGGAAAACAACAAGGGGTGGCATAACCTATAAGAGCATCCTCATTTAGTATCCTAACGAGCACACCGAACTTACCTAAATTTGAAACGTGCTCTTGCTACAAAAATGAAGAAAAGGAGTAAATCTCACGTTTTGCAAACATAAACTTGCTAGAAAGCATCAAAAATACTGTTTTAAGTAGGAGTTTATGATAATAGATTATTTTCTGTACATAGTAGGTGCAGTGGGAAGATGCAATCTCTTGAAATTGTTTTTAAAAATATGAAGGGAAAGTTTACATTGACGTTGAACTTTGTCAACTTAGATTTAAACTTAAATACAATGTCTCATGTATCACATCGATGCAAAAGATTAAAAAAGGAAGCCGGTAAGAGCGAGTTTGTGACGACGAGGGCGAAAAATTGTGACATAGCACAGTGATATAAGACCATGATCAAATTTCTTCATGATGCAAAAATTTCATGGGAATGTGATGCAATACATCTCTCTGCAATGACTATGAGAAAGTTGGCCGTCAGGCTTATACCCTGTAAATCTAATTAAACTTGAGCTATCCTTTCAAATCTGGAATCCTGACCCCGCAGTGTAGCGTTGACGGCAGTAAATTCATATGAGCACGTACATACATATGTGTGCTTTCCCTGTTTCTTGCATATTCTATAGACAAAGTATGAAATATGACGTATGATGTATGAGGTATGCAAGTTAAGGAAATGTAACAAGTTTTTGACTCGCATCCGATCTCCATTGATTTTTCAGAGTTTCCCCCCAGATGTTTCGGGAGAAAGTCTGAGCTCATTTTATCTTTCAAAAATGCTGTAAATAGAGTCCCAAAACTTAACTTGAAAAGTTTCTTCTTCCTTGAATCTACTTTGCTATTTTTGTCATTTATGCTTAGCAAACAGTAACATAGTACTTTCAAGCGAAAACATATTATGTGTGTACAGTGTGTACACTATACAACAACTAAATGTGAAAATTTTGTTCTATTAATAAAAAATGGAAAGAAGTTCAAATGACTTCCTTTTCCATGAATTTGATTTCGTACTAGTTAGATGGAACGACGGGGAGAAAAGCTGTGGGAGGAAAAATGACTTGCTTAAGTTGTAACTCTAATTTCAGCTTCAATTGTAATTACAATCTTGAAACTAATAAGCACACTAATTTAAATAAATAACTTTATGTAACATTTTGTAGATCTTGGAATTCGGATGTCTGAATCTACAAGTCTAAAAAGTTATTAACATAATGACAAGCATGTTTCCCGCCGGCCTACTCTCAACGCAAAAAGAACTGTCTATTTTCTCACTGCTTTCGTCATCTTTTAGCGTGTTATAAAACGTAATGTAAAAATACCTTGTAAATAAATATCACTCTACTTTCTCCAGAAAACAAAGAAATTTTATTTACATTTTTGAGGACATTTCTCACTTGAGTCTACAGTCTACAGCCTCCTGTTAAAGTATTTTTTAATATCTAAGCAATAGACAAGGCTTTAGCTTAAAATTACGCCTTTGCGGGCATAACAGCCAGTGTTAGTCTGTTCTTTAACATATTTTATGAGTATGTTGAAATGGCATTCTCAATATTTTACCTCAAAGTTCGTTCTTAGGCCTTGGAATTTCTGCATAAGAACTTCTCACACCTCCTCGTAATTTTAGCAACGAAAGAGAATTGAAAAACATAAACTATGTAAAACTAATAGTTGGCAAATCTGAAATCTAACTCATAATCTTTATTTAAATCACGTTACAAAATCGAATCCCAAGGTAAAACATACCTGTCAGTACACATACTATAGGCTCTCATCACACACATTTCCAGTAGAAAACCAAATATTGCACGTAGATGAGGGATTTAATTAACGAGGGGAGTTGTACTTCCCCATTGTTTGTTATGTCGTTTGTATTTTATAATTTACAAATGCATACATGGATACTCCTTCTATTCATGTATTGAGTTTCTCCGCAAAATCTATGTGCATTGTGCATACATCGTATATACGTTTGTTATGTTGTCTTCCAGCTCCAGTCTCTAACCACAACAATGAAGTGCCGTTTCTTCGCATACTAAGCATTCTGTTGTGTGTACGGTGTACGTGCCCTTCATAATCAGCTTTGAGGTGAACTGGCTAGAATTGAATTTTCATTTGAAGTGAACCAGCAACTGAATGTTTACCTGAATGCTGAATAGCATTACTTATACAATTACTTGTTAGTCCTTCCTTAAAAAATCGGTATATTCGGGTAGTCTATCTTTTTCAACGTGCAAGACGTTCACCTAGTGTTTTAAAACTATTCACTTCAGCCAAAATTGGGAGAACCTCAAATAATCTTGATCACTTTTTTTGTAAAAGAGCCACTGATTGATGATTGATGCTTCTTTCTACTCAAACTCTCTTCAGGTTAAATGTTAAAGGTGTTTGCCGTTGTAAAACTGTTTTAAGAATTTGCCATATGTTTGTAGTGAAAATTTTCCCCCAATATGTAGATAATACATCTCTACTTTTACTTTTTTGAACGACAAATTTTGCAGCTTTTGATGGTTGCACCACCTCATTTTACAGACAGTTTGTACATTGCAACGCTGTCAAAGTCTCAGATCATAATTAATTGTACTAAATAGCATGCTCTCAAATGCTACATGTGCATAAACTATTATGATCATGCAATATGAACACCACACATTTCGTCGTTATCCTCATCTAATGACCTTGTGACCTCGGATTATAACCACAACGGGGTTCCCAACCATCTAGTAACTCAAAAATCCAAATATTGCTCGTTGCAACAAAACGTGAATAACGCCCAACAACCGACTAATTTGCATTGGGGAAATTCAGAATAGGCGGACATTTTGAAAGGGAAGCCGACGCCGGGTATCAAATTTCAAATTACGTACTGTATTGTATACCGTCTGCACATCAACCTTGTAAATTTTACTATGTATTTACGAGACTCTTTTTGGGAGCTGAGCGGAGCTACGTAAAATATGATTCGATTTACAAAAGACAAAATGTATTTTTGAAAATAAATGTTGTATGTTTTCCCCATTTCCCCATTTTCCATTTGGAAATATGGTATTGCAGAGTAGTTGATGTGGGATCGGCTTGTTGCTTGCACAATTCATCATACTGTAAAATTATCTGTCTCATCCTCAACTTACGTACCTATAAAAACTACCAAAACAACATGGTCTGTGCACTGCGAGTGAGATGAAATGAAATATCAAATCAAGCTTTGCTTTCAATGAGGCAATGCTGGTATAATAACGGAACAAAGACGGAACGTTGCTGAAACCGCAGGACGAAATCGATAATTTCAAAACTCAATTTTGATTACAAACTCGACAAATCTACATATTATAATATGTATGTACTTATGTACTATGTATGGATGTAAATATCTGCGTTTATACGTAAATAATAGATCGTCTACATGAAGAAATCTACCTGCAGCCTCGAAACAGGAATAGCATAAACATGTGAGTACCTTATATGAAAATTAATATTCTTGCTAATTAGCTGCTGCTGGGAGAAAGGTTAAAATCGGGTATACAAGGGATAGATTCATTTTCTGAACAATCATAATTAAAATAATGTCTGCAAATCAGTTGGGGGTTTGAACCTCATGCCGTATATACCTACATTATGCATCCTGACTTATTGCCATCTGCAGTGACTTTACCTCTTCTCAATAATTATTTCTACACTCCAAATTTTCCGAAGTAGGTAGACGTAAATAATTTTTTCCCGACGAATTTTTGCTTCTTCTTGTAATTTAATCCATAGCTATGCGTAATAAAAATCTATTATTACATCCGCATGTAAACAAATTTTCTTTTGATACCAAACATCTCTGGTATCTGGTATACATAAGAAGGTCAGGGGTCATCGCCTTTCATTTGAAAAAAAAGTTGATTACAACTTTCTCCTGTTACTATATTTTTCTATTCCATTTTGCCGGTATGTATTCTCTTTTGTATTATTGGAAATTAATACCTTTCAACAAGGAAGCGAGAAAAGTAGTGGAGGAAGGGCAAAAGAGTACAAGAGTAAAGGAAGTATTTATGTGTAATATGATACATTGGATGGAGCAGCGAGATTCGACGTACCATAATAACTAATACATGATGAAGAAGATGAAATCGCAGGGGAGTCCGAATTACGAATCTAGAAAGTCATTCAATATATAGATATACGATGTAGGAACCTTCATCAGTCCCATTCTTTCCGTTGCAATGGAACGTCAACGTAAACATTTTCCACTGTTTGTTTTTCTGTCTATGTTTGAACGCTCATTTTTTGTATTGGGAGCTATCAATACAGCTGGAACGGAGAGACAGAAGTAATATTGTTATGAAAGTACCCAAGGTGAATTCCTTATTAGATGGAGGAGCATCAGGAGGGATTGAATGGGCTAAGGATGTTTCTGCATTAACATTGGAGTGATTTTATACACAACATCCCTGTTGTACATACATACACGTAGGTAGGTTGCAAATATTTCAAGGCAAACTATTGTGGTGTTTTTCCTCTTGTATCTTACATAACTGGATGTTGAAGTTTTCCAGCTATCTTTTGCATGTGCTATCTAATATATAATATGTACAATGTATACATGTTATGTTGTGCATTGTGGAAGAGCTTCTTCCTCATCAATCTGGAGGGAAAGGAGGTATTTCATCTCCCGAGAGCTGTCACTGCCCAGACCCAGACTTTGACTCAGACATTCCTCTTGCTTGTATTTCTGTGGTTTTCTCCAGGTTTTCCTCGTTTCTCCATTATTTATTCTTGTTAATCATTAATAGCAACATTTTTATTATTGGGCATTCCATCTGTACATGCAGTGGTGCGGAACAAATTTTTCCCCGTGTTTTGGTGCGTGCAATCCCACGCATATACTGATGTGTAGAAGATACAGACAAATAGAAGGAAGAATGGTAACATTTTCAATAGGGAAGTTTTACACCGTACCTAGCTCATCCTTTCTTTTTATTATCCACCCACTTGCTAGCAGTAATTTCAAAGTTAGCATATAGTGGATGAATAGCATATGTGCAAATTTCAAGGAATTTCAAGGTAAAAGCTCTAATCGACAAGTCGAAAAAGACAATGTATAGCTCCAACTAGTGCAAATTCTTTGTAATGGATAGAGTTTTCCAAACTTTTTCATGGAGCATGTGGGTGAGAGTACTACAGAACAAAGTACGTACTACAGATGTACTATGTATACATATAAAATGTGATAAAATGTGGGTCTCCTGAGTGGGTGGTTTGGACTCCACTGACAAGCAGAATTGAGTGGTATACAACTTTCAAGCTTTCAAAATTTCACAACTTTCCCACTATTCATAAGTATAGTACGTATATAATAGGTGCACCTACCTTTCCACAGTTTTCTCGGCCTACGATGTCAAAGTGTCGGAAATGCAAAAAGCCTGGGGATTGTGATCCAGAATCCAGAAGTTTAGTATAGGTGCATTAAGGATTATGCATAGTTACTTTTGGAGCATGGGGGAAAGGCGAACATTAACGAGATGATGGAGAAGAGGGGACATTCTACATTTTTATGCCTTCATAAATGAGTTAAAGGTGTTCTTAAAAGTATGACGGCAAGTTATAATAGTAGGCATGCTAAGAACAAAGTTTTTATACAGCCGAGCGGCTACACATGTGTCTATCTTTATGATTCCTTCACCAAAAACAAGAGAAATAATGCGTAGATTGTATTTCCTTGCTATACATAGACTATTCCTGATCCTGATAACCAATTTATCCGCCTTCAGATCGGAATTGAGTTTTTTAAAGTGGCAATTAATTCGTTTTGGAGCAAGCAAAATGGAACAAGTTTGCAGATATCAAGCAATGTAGAGAAACTTCGTTTCTGATGTTGTATAAAAGTAAGAGACAATAAAAAATTTGGAGGCACAATAAACAAGATATAGCTGCTCATGAAATGGTTGAATGGTGTCACTTTCTCTGAAAATAGTAAGATATGAATGTAGCCATTTAAGACAACTTTTGTGTACACTTTGTGGTTTCGTTTTGTATCTATAAACTGTGTTACAAAAAAGTAAAATTTGAATTTGAGGGGGCGAGCACGTACGCATACGTATTACTAGCATATTTGAAGGACTAGAACAGCGATTGCCAACCTTTCGAGTGCTCAGAGCCACTTTCGGCATAAACATTTTTTTGGGACATACCCGTGGGCCACTGAACAAATTTGCATATACCGGTTTTTAGACAGTACAAATTGTATTTTCGGACCTTCAAAAATTAGTAAGGAATCAAAGTGCTTTGAACTTTATGACAGTAAAAAATGTCACATGAATGAGATATTTGTTGTTGCATTCTACTTGCAATAACAGAAAAATTTTGGTTTGTATTTTCTTAAGAAACCCGTTTTTGCTTTATCCTCGGAATTGACCTGAAATTTTTAATGACCTGAAATATTTTGAAAACTAATTTTCCATAAAAAGGTATTGTGGGCTTCACACAAGTCTGATTTTCAAAAGTAACCCATATAAAAATGGAAGCTCGAATGCTGCTGGATCATCTGAACGAATTTTCAAATTTTCACCGGATTTTTGGGCGGAAAAGTCATTTTAGCCAGCGGAATTCGGCTGGGCAACAAAGTATAAATTAGCTATTTATCTATTTTAAGTCAGCTTACCCGTATCAAAAATATTGGCCAAATCGGGATTGGTTTTGTTGAACCCGAATTCTCGCCGGACTTTCTGTCGGAAAAGTCCTCGTAGCCCGCCGAATCCGCTGAGTGATAAAGTAAAAGCCGGGAAATCCGGCCAAATTTAACGAAAATTTCCAGATTCGGGTTGTCAACTTGACATTTTCAGCCCAAAATTCGGCAAGAATTCAGCCGGATTATCCTGCAAAATTTGGGCTTCTATTTTTATGCGGATAGCGACCCCGTTTCTGGAATTTTGGTTTAATTTCCGGCATATACTTTGTTACCCAACCGAATTCAACTGGCTAATTGTAAGATGACTAGATAGACTAATTGATAATTTTGCGTTTACTGCAATGAAACGCTCAGTGCAAAACATCGAGTCAGTAAAGTATCACATTTGAATGTCGTAGTTTTTAAAAATAATCCCACAATTGAATGGAGAAACTAAAACTTGAAGGGTAATTTTATGAAACTAGCGAGTATTTAAGACTGGCTAAGATGTGTTTAATGCTCTTTGATTTCTCTACTTCAGTCAATATTTAAAATGTAAATGTTATAAGACTTATACCATTTAAATATTGACGAACAACGATTGAAATCGTTGTTTTACCTAGTGTAAATTTTTCCTCCAGAAAACCCCGTGGGCCACTAAAAATCCCTCGTGGGCCACTTGTGGCCCATGGGCCACGGGTTGGCAATCGCTGGACTAGAACATTCGAATTTTAATTTAATAAAGAATTTCTAGTTGATACCTAATTTCTTGTTCTAGTTTCTGATGGAAAATGATTTTTAAACTACTTAAAAAGATATTAATGTTTAAATTAAGACAAACCTTCATCTCGTGTCTCATGCAGCTTCTTTTCCTACACGATACGAATCTTACACAAACTGACAAAAATTTTGAGCAAAAATTCTAGCTCTCTCATCTATACTTTCCTTGAATATCTAATAGTTACCTGAAAAGAGGTTAAAGTAACATCATTTTATTCCATCTACGAGGCAGGATGAGCCTCTCGATCCTTTTGTGCAATAGCAATATATACATATGTAGGCAATATATGAACCTAGGAGTTTGAGTGCGTATTGTAATTACCCAAGCCTTTTGGGCAGCTTAATGTTAATAATACCGAAAGGCTGTATACTGTACTCAACTCAACTTGACTCAGTTCAGCTCAGCTCAACTCAACTCAGCCTAACTCTCAAATTAGATGTACCTCCTCTGTTTCCTCCTTGTCTGCGTTCTTTCCCATTCTTCGCCAGCCTCTCTCATGAAACAGCCTGAAACGAGCCCATTAGGTTTAATGACTGCCTGCGTGACTGTTTAGGCAAAATAGCCTCTGTTTTTCTTCCCGTCGTCCTCGTCCATCTCTCCTCAATCTTGTGCTTCTCCTCCTTCCTCCTCCGCTTCTTCTGCTTCTGCTTCTACTTCTTTTACTTCTTCCTTGCTCCACTCTAGCTCAATGTCTATTTTACGGATATATCAGCCAGTCCAACCACTAAACTTAACTCTCTCATCGCATCTGCCCTCCTCTGAATTTTACTTCCTTCGTTTAGTCTCATCTGCATGAGTGATTCCCCCCTCCAACTCGTATAAACATTCTTGAAACACAAAAGAGGAAGAATTTTGCATTTGTTGAATACTTAATGATCATCAGGATGATCAGGAGGGGGTCCAATGTCAATTTACAATAATAACATTATAAAGGCTTGGCATAGAAAAAACAAATATTTTTTCCCATTTTAACCAACTCATCGTCAGCTATATAGAATTTTCCTCTCTATACAGTTTTTGAAGCATCATTTACTTTTGATATGGATTTATTTCCTTGAATAGCCAAGGCGTCGCCAAACCTCTCCAATGACCAATGAAGAGGATAACGTAGTTAGTGTTCACACCAACTTTTGACGAGTCACCCGTTGATGAGAGAAAGTCAAAAATTCCATTAGGAAAATTCATGGCCGCGTGAGACTAAGAGAGAGAAAGAGAGAGAACACTAAAGTCTGTTTAAATTGGAAAAGTCTTTGTTGTCCCAGCCCCAGTTCAATCGTGTGTGCATACGTACATACATATGTTCGAGTGTGTGTAGTTGACTGATTCAATTAGCCAGTTGATGCCGAATGGAAAAAGAGACGACGACATAGGAGAGCAGTAGAGCTGAGCTGAATCGAATTGACTTGAGTTGACTTGAAAAAAGTCCACGTGTCACTTTTTTTCATTGATTGATCTGTTCCTGCTAAGTTCACTAGCCAGAGTTGCAGTTGGACCTTTTTACTTTTGACTTCATCGAAAAGTTGTTGATCGTTTATGGGAGAAGAATGTCCGTAATATGGAATGGAATAGAATAAGCAGAGCGAAAAAACGAGCAGTCAAACCCTGACTTTTGACGTGGAAAAACGGTTAACGGTTAACGCTTGGCTTGCGGACTCCGGTTCGCGGGCTGATGGGGACAACGACAAGTTGAAATGTTGGAACGAATGTGGATACATTTAAGATGTAAAGGGGGAAAGAGTGTGTAACAGCTAAAGCAGTTAGCGTCGGCGTGACGGTGACTTTTCCTTCTTCATAAATCATCCGAATTTCTACTAATATACATAACATGCATATGCATACGTATTTTTTTAGGAAAGATTCGTACATACAGATTTCCAATTTACTGTGTGAAAAAGTGAAAGTGAATGATCATTTCCCCATTCTTTTTGTTTATACGTTTATAATATTATTCTATACTCTTATGTATGTTCTGTTTGCATATGCACACTATGTATATACAAGCAATGTGTCGTTATGTATAAAATCTTCTCATTAATTCGCAGTCAAACTTCGTGTCGACATTCGTTCAAAACTGCAGAATAACGATTATTATAATAATGATACTGATTCATTGTCGCCTATATACATTATACATCGGTGAGGCACCAAAAAAGAAAACGTTGTTATACTTTGAATATTTTTCGAGCTTTCTTTCCGCTCTATAAAATATCTTCAATCAACTTGATTGCTGACGCTCAGCAAAGGCAGGAGCCTTCACTGTATGTGTATAGATTATAGATAAATATTTGTGTACTTTCTGCTTTTTGCAATTTCATTCAGAATTCCGAGGCTGGCGTCTGACTTCTGGCTTTTTTCTGCCTTTCACTAATTAAAATGTTTCCCTTGTTTGTCAACATTTTTGTATAATTTTTACTTTCAATTTTTCAACGGCAAAGGAAATGCCTGATAAGGAGAACTTGATTGGATAGGATTGAAATGTAAATGGAAGAAAATAGTCTTTAGTCAATTATTTTGTACTCCAAGAAAAGCTCGCGTTTTCGATTTTTGGGTTATTTTGTTTGGCTTAAAACAAAGAAACCAAGCCGAATAGGCGGAAAAGGGCAATTAATTAGTCAATAACTTTATATACAGTTTATGTAAAACAAGAACAATATTTTAATTACACTCCACAAACTTCCGACTGTTGGCCACAAGCCCAAGATTTTGTAAACAAAGAAGTCATTTTCAGTTTCTGATGAGGAGATTGCCAATATTTAGTAGCGCACATACATATTATGTATTACAGAGTCTATGTATAGGTTCATACATTTTGTTGGGGATGAGATTTCACCCCGGCCCTATTAAAACATATTAGACAAATATTTATCCACGTCTAAATGGATTTCTCAATAATGGCTTATAGGTATGCTTATAGGTATGATTTGTACATATTTGTATTACATACATACATGATTCTTGTTCTTAGGGCAAAGGGAAAAAATTTCGGTAATTTTGGCTTCTTTTCACTCAAGCCTTTTCTTCTTTTTTCCAGCAATGTTTGACTTCTATGTATACATAAAGAACACACAAATTTCCCATGATTAGTTATTGATTAGATCCATGGCACGTCATATGCTATACATACATACAATAAATTTTATAGTTGTGCTGAGCTGGAGATGTTTTATAACTCTCCCACTCCACATTTTATTTGAAGTGAAATGTTATCAGAAATTTTAAAAATGTTCTTTCATTGTACATATAATGGATGAGTTGCGTTAAAACGGAACAGTCTTAAATATTTAACTAGCTGTGATTGTTTATACTGGTCTCGAAATTGTTGAAACCTTTATTGACGTTGTTTGTACATTGCGCATTGTACATACATTTATTTGCAAAAGAATTTTTTCACATACCATGTGGGAGAAGATGTCTAAAAAAATCTCGCCATTTTCTCAAGAATATAACGTAATCTGTCATAAATACGTACGTACTTATGTGTATCATACACATCACACATATTTTATGCAGAATTTGGTATTTGGTATTGTGATTTTGTTTCCATGTTTTACGCCATGAACACTTGAATCTGAGTTCGAGTTTCAGTTTGTGTTGGCTTTGGTTTTGGTTTCAAGCCTCAGTCGGCGTCGTGCGTCATCGTCATCGTTTGACTGTATGACAGGATAAAATGACACAATTTCTTTTCAACAATAACACCGATACAGCTGTCAGAGTTAAAGCTGTAGTTGAAACTCTGACTGTAAATAAATCTCTGAGTTTGTACATAAAATACAAAGAATTTTGAAAACGAGAATGAATGATGGAATAAACAGAAATGACATGGAGAGATATTTCTTATCACAGTATATATACATATGCTGGTATTTGTTACTCACACTTTTCCATCTCCTATCATTTTCTTTCTTTATTATGACTTGAAACTTGGATTTTTTGGGCGTAAAATTGAAATTTTAATCGTTGTCTCTTTCTCTCACTTACACTTTTACTTTGCATTCGCATCTCAGCTAGACGTCCGAACTAAACTAAACCAAAGCGGAAAGACTCCGGATTCCATCCCATCCATTGAAATTTACATTTCATTTGAACAACAATCGGTACATTTGAGTATGTATGTGCTTTCACCAGTCATTCTCACATTTCCCACTCTGTGGAGAAATTATGTTACAGAGGTTGCCCATGGGCTCTATTTTTTTGTTTGAATTTTTTAAGGATAAACTTTTAGAGTTTACGTAATTTTTCCTGTGTATATTTGAGTTTTGTACTTTGAATTGCTTTTTGAGCAACAAAATCCTGTTTTGAACTGAAAACTGCTGATTCAGATCGTTTTTGCACAGCTGTAATATAACATTTTACTGGGAATCACTTTATACTTTTTACATCAGACTTTGTGTGGGAAACAAGTTAAATACAGGAAAAATAAAAAGCAAGTTTTTATTTGCAGCCAAATCTCCTCAATACTACGAGAGAGATGATGTGC
>JAQIVE010003021.1:0-18059 GCA_034698285.1 Sminthurinus bimaculatus | reverse complement strand
AAAATGGCCGCCGTAGGGCTCTTTTCTTAGAAATTTCTAAGAAAAAAGGGCTCTTTACTGGGAAATTTCTAAGAAAACTGGCGAAAAAATTTGCGCGCGAAGCCCGCAAACAAATTTCTGCTATTGCGGGCCTTACAGAAAACGGATGCATGATAATAACTATTAAGACAAATTACTTTCAAGCACATCATATACGATGGCGTCTTCTTCACTATAATACTTACATTGCTTTGCATTTTTTGGCTGCGGTAATTTTCCGTATTCGGTATACAAACTAATTAAGATTGTCTGTGATTTTCGTTTCACGTAAGCATCTACTATGCATTTTCAATACCTGGAGTAAACTTTTTTAAGTCACAGCTGTCTCATAAAAACCTTATAAAGAATAACAATCCAATCATGCATCATCGGTGGTTGCTTGTTCTTTCAACACTTTTCTTCAGTTGTTTCTTTGTGTCTCATAAGTTGCATAGGCATAGGAAAAGCTTTGAAATTCAACGAGAGCCTATTCAAAGAAAATCGTGTTATTAGCGGCATCGAATCCATTCAAAAATTCTAAGATCCCTTCATCCTTCCTCTAATTTTCATCTCTCTCTAGTCTACTTACTCTTACTCTTCGAGCTTTAATTTTAAAAACTAAACTTGTAAATAAAAAAATCTGTAAGATTATTTCTAAGGTGGATTTATAATTACCTAGAAACATCAATGAAATAAATACAATGGCAGGCCGTGTATTGAAATATGCCGTGAATTCGGGACGGGTAACTGCTAATTATTCACATTCCAAAGAATTACAAAGATTATTTTTGTTCTCACCATCATCAGCTGTCTGCCGTCTTGGTAACACTAGCCCAGGTCTAATTCTTCCGAGAAATTTCTCAACTTGTTCAATACGCGTAAGTTAAACTATAATGATACATATAAAACACGTCAGTAATGTAACGCTACATTTAATGTATTACTTACATGAAGACAATATTTTTTATCATGTGAGTTTTGTTCGCTCTGTAAAAGTAGATGATAGATGATAGTGATTTACAATGGACAATTAACTTTCAATAGATGAAAAATGTTAGCATTAAAATTAATTTGATTTGTTACATTTGAAAAGTATGGGGAAGAGGAGAGGCCACACTTCCCTGGAAGTAAGGCAAAATGGACAGATAAAATGGAATTTGTGCAATCGGATTTATATGACGGGATTCCTGTGTATCGTGTAATGGATAGCAAAGGAAACGTGTTAAGTCCAGATCAAGATCCCCAGGTAAAAGTTTTTTAATTTTTTACATATGTGCCATGCGTAGTGCTTGAAGATTGGATGCTACAACTCATGTTTAAAACAACTGCAACTACAATGTAGGTGTTTATTGTTCTTTGTCTCAAGTTCTAATATTTATTTTCTCATTCTTGTTGGGATTTTTTTTTCTCTCTCTCTCTCTCTCAAGCTTCCAGAGGAAACTGTTGTAAAAATGTACAAAAGCATGACACTGTTGAATTCAATGGATCGAATCTTATATGAATCTCAAAGACAGGGTAGAATATCGTTTTACATGACAAACTACGGAGAAGAAGGTACGCATATCGGATCCGCTGCAGCATTGAATGACAAGGATCTGGTATTTGGTCAGTATCGAGAAGCTGGAATTCTCATGTGGAGAGGCTTTCCACTCGACCAATTTATGAACCAATGTTACGGAAATGAATTAGATTTAGGAAAAGGAAAGCAAATGCCGGTACATTATGGCACCAAGGACTTGAACTTTGTAACAATTTCAAGTCCGCTGGGGACACAAATGCCTCAAGGTATATTCACTTTTATAATTATTTTACAATGCAATTTACGTTAATGGATAAACATAATAATATATCATATGATCAATGATCATACTACAGAAATTGTTCCCATCTAAATGGTATCCAAGGATACTTCGTGACTTGGGCATTTAACTTTAAAATTGTACGAATCTTGCCATGATTTTTAGCTGTTGGGGCAGCTTATGCATTTAAGCGTGCACAAAATGGACTTTGTGTGGCTTGTTATTTCGGAGAAGGAGCCGCTTCTGAAGGTTAGTCTCTGAAATTATACATACTCTTTAATGAAATGTTTCCCGTTTTAGAATTGAAATCAATAATCAATACAATAATTGTTAATAAATTTAAGCGTAAATTCTTTGTCAATTCTTGTTATATGACTCTAGGTGATGCGCATGCAGCTTTTAACTTTTCTGCGACACTAGAATGTCCAGTTATTTTTTTCTGTCGTAATAATGGCTATGCTATTTCTACGCCCACCAAAGAACAATACAGAGGCGATGGAATTGCTGGCAGAGGCCCCGCATACGGTTGGTAAAAATTAATTGTAAACAACAAATACATTATATGTACCTAGTACCTAGGCATGTAAACGGTAATGGTGAAAGTCTTGAAACCTTTCTCTTTTTTTGCTTCGTAGGCATTTCTTCCATCAGAGTAGATGGAAATGACACAATGGCCGTGTATAATGCTGTAAAAGCAGCTAGAGAAATCGCAATTAATGAGAATCGTCCAGTGCTTGTTGAAGCCATGACATACAGGATCGGACACCACAGTACATCTGATGACAGTAGTGCATACAGATCTGTCGATGAAGTTAGATTTTGGGATTCCAACGATCATCCTATTTCAAGATTAAGGAACTACATGGTTTTACGTGGATGGTGGGATGACGCCAAAGAAGAAGCATGGAAGCAAAAATCCAAAACTAAGGTACAAACATAATATAATACATTTGTATACATGTGCTTGTTCATGATTTGTTAATGTGATTTCCTAGCATGATGATAAATTGGATTCCCTTCATCTTATAACTTATAGCTACATACAGGGGTACAAATGAAAATAATCTGTTTGTTTTGCATTTTCCTGTGTTTTGAAACATATAAATAGGTCATGCAATCCTTCGCCAGGGCCGAGAAAGTTCTGAAACCAGACTGGAGATTATTGTTCACGGATGTTTATGAGAAAATGACCCCACAACTACGGGCGCAACTTCAGGAAATGGAACAACATGTTTCAAAATACAGTGATCATTATCCGCTACAAAATTATGCCAAAAAGGATGGACCAATCGAGTAATATACTTACGTATAGGAAATAAAAGTCATTCATAATGTTTTCTGGTATCAGGGTATTTTAAAAAGTATAACATCAATGATGTAATAGCAAAATATTATGCATGATTTATAATACTACCTGTCCTATTTCTTTGTAACAAAATATGTCAGCGTATAAAGATGAAGCCATTAAAAAATATTTTTTAAGATACTGTAAAAAATTGTCCTTGTTCGCAATATTTACATTACATTATACTCTATGAGATATACGATATAATATAATAGACAGTAATTTATATGATGTACAATATATAATACCTGATACATGACTTTAAATCATGAATATATTATACTTACTTACTCCTTACTATTCTACTTACAAGCTCTAGGTTCAAAATGTGATAACAAACTTGGGCATTTTCTATACAGAGACATATTGGTGCTTAAAAATTGACACTTTTCCCTGTCTTCCTTTAATTTAACTGTGAAGCAGGAAAATATTTTATTCAGAAGAATCAATATACATGAGTACTATATATTACATGGCTATGCAGCAATATCACACATTAATGTTGCTGAAAAACATGTCTAATAAAATACAGACAAAAATCGCAAAAACTAGATACATATATAGGAAAAAGAAACGGCAGATACTTAATAGTATACATGTATGAATTAATAACTAATTATAAATGCTTAAAGACGAAAAAAATCTATGACCTATTGAACGTTCGTGTTATCATAAGGCCATGTTTACAATAAGTTCTGAAAATGTTTTCAAATAAAGTTCAATGATCATTAAACATTGAGCACATGTTATAGATTTTACAATTAGTACGGTATATTTATAAACGAATTCCAATTATTGTAATTCAATTGACAATTGCGATTTCAGTCTTTCGAATGAGATTTATAAATTATGTATTTTTAGACTTTTACAGTAGTACATAATCTACAGGGTTCTCAAAATCATACACAAAATGCGTAGTAAAGTACATATCAATACTATGCATGTACATTCAGCAGTTTCGACACTGTAAAAGAAACAGTAAATACAGGAACACTTTCTTAAAAATATTTCACATAATATTAAGGATATTTACTTGGACTTCTTATCATCAGTCTTCGGGCGTTCAGACTCATGTGCCCATGGAAAATTGACTTGGCACGCAGGCAGGGACTCTTTGATAACTGCAATGCACTTCTGTCTATCCTTCACACCGATCATATCATAAATATACAATCTTTGAAGACTTGTAATTTTCGACAGGGAGATGATTCCATCATCAGACACGTTTCCACAGGAGGAAACTTGCAAATCCTTGAGAGTCTTTGATAGGACAAAAAGGTGTTTCAAGGCATCATCATACACATAGTCACACTTGTGAAGCTTTATTTTCTGTATTTTCTTAGTCCGATCTAGATATTACACCACAAACATAAATATCAAAGCATATGAAGTATACATCATTTTCATTACAAAGTCAAAATATTTATTTCTCGAGAATATGTGTATAGTGTGTAAGCCGCAAGCAGTACAATTAAAAATATGAAGCATATTATAGTCATCATTGCTGCAAGATTGCAACGACAATAGTTGTTTGTAAACAAAGGAAAATACAATGTAAATGTCAAAAAACGCACTGAAATAGCTGAAGCCGTCTCCGGCATTTGATATCGAAGATTCGGTAGCATCAACTTCAACTATGTAAGGGCGAACGTCTATCGGCGGTAGGGCATTGTAGTCCTAAAATTTGAAAAAAATAAACGAATCTTTAAGCAGAAGAAGCATTTTTATGTATTCTAAATTGTATTTACGCATAATTATCTAATATAAAAACATGCTAAGCCAAGAGAAAGGAAAATGGAAGAGAAAGAGAACGGTGAAAGGGAAAGAGAAAGCAAGAACGACAAACGAAAAGCAGGAATCTTTATTTTTTTTTATCAAGGTACTTTTATATAGAGATAAGAATTTGATGTTCAAGTTTTTAGGTTTTCGTCCATCTTAAGTAATTTTGGATAGCATATTATAGTACACAGTACCTTGAGCAGTTCATCACTTCTTTCAAATCTGACGGCAGCCCCATTCTTCAAAAGCCATTCTGCACAAGCTCGTTCTAGATTCAACAAAAATAAAAAAGTTCAATGATTGTTTTGAACTTTGGACAGTAAGAAGTGTATATGTATATTTACAAAAATTACATGATATAAGTGCAATTAATACAATGCAAAGTTAATATGTATATACGTATAATATATGGTGAATATGCTACTGACCTGGTCCAACTTCTTTAACACGATCTTCGTCGTACCTGGAGAAAATTACACATAGCCTTTAGATTGAAATTAATCGCATTTATGCAAATTTATTATCTACACTTCGACGAATATACCTCTCAATCAGAGGAAGCAGGGACAATAATTTTTTAACAAAAATAAAACATTTTACTTTATCTTTCCAAAAATGGCAACATTTCCCGAACCGAAAATAAGTAAATAAGTACTTACTACGGAATCGTGAAATTAGATTACATAATATTATTTAAGTAAGTACATACAAGTCTTTGAAAATCAGAGGACTGTACTGAATAATAAGTCCCTTATTCAGTGTTTCGCGTTAAATTTACTTGGATCGTCAAAGTATTCTCATATGCATATGTATCTAACAATAAGTTTGCACTTTAAACTGGGGCCTAATATTAATCTGAATCTAAAAGTCACTGAAAAATACTGGCCGATTTAAGGATTTAAAACGTGCAAATACTGCACCAAGTTAATCATATTCTACACGTATTTGCATAGGGTGCAGGGACAGGGGAGCATTAAAAATAAAAGCAGAGAGCGAGAATGTAAACAATATGACTGAAACCGCTTCACACATCTGCAGAGTGCGTGCAAGCAAGCAAAAAAGTGTGAAGTGAGTTCGGTCGGTTGTGTGATTTAATTTTTTTCCAAGAAAATTTTACTCATTAAATGTATTTCAATCTTTAAATTTAGATTATGCTCTTAATAGTTATTTAAATAGTCACTTGTTAAATATTGGATTTAAGAAAGCCCAGATAAATTTCCGTCCACAATCGTTGAATGAATAATTCCTGTTGAGGTAAGAGTTCACGTTTCCGTTTAAACTCTTGTGTGTGCATAATAAAATTCTACTCGCAATTGTTTTCACTGACATTGTAAATTGTAATTTGTTAATTGATTTATTGCTAAAGCACACGTATAAAGTCGCTAGATTTTCGAATCACGATAGTTTAATATTAAATAACTTCCTCTGCAATAATGCAGTTCAGTATATTTTTATATGTGTCGATGGATAATATCGTTCAGTAATGCTGAAGTTTTATCGGTTATTGGTCCGATCTCTGTTGCTATGATATGAATTAAATAGTATAGTAGGTGGCGTATTTAATTTGACAGATATCAAAGACTTGGTTTATTAACACTAGGTTAAGTACACTTTAAGAAATTCTTAGTTGATAGAGGTTATTTTATAAATTGTGCATACACCTAACGATTTATTTTTGTGTAAGTAAAGAATACAGAACTACGCATTGCACATTGGACTGTATGTGTGTCGTTGTGTCGTTCTTTAAAAAAGATAAATTTTCTCACCCGGAGAATTCAATTGCCGATTTTGAGTGTGTGGTGTGTGGTACTTATAAGTATACATTCCATTATTTGTGGATGTCATTAAAAACGAATTAAACTAGGTTAAAGTTAGGTACATGCTTGTTTAAGTATAATAATACGATATCGCATAATTAATTGTATGTTTGTGTACTTACGTGCGTGTGCGAGTAAGTAATAATTGCATTGTACATGATATTTATATACTTAATTTATTATATGCGGTGCTTAGGTGACTGAAAGTTATACATAGTGCATGTCTACAAGCCATGCTTTAACTGCTTTTTAAGCGTTAACTGTGTATTTATACAAAGCAAAGTTTGATAATATTTTATTAACGTGTTACTGAGTTTGAATTTTTTTCTGTTTTTGTAGGTTGTTAACAACTGGTTTTGTTCCCAACGTCTCAATTCTATATATCAATATTAATCATCTACGAAACTATAATAGTACAAATTACAATAACAAATTGAAAAGGAAACATTAATATAAAAGATAAAGGGCCAAAGCCAGCTACTACTATTATCCTGTACATTATCTCTACATTGTTGTTGTGAGTTGTGAATCGGGGAATACAGATTTTATTATGTCAGATTCCGTTGAAATTGCTAAACAACTTGCTGAAGAAGCAAAAGAAAAAGCAAATGACGCTTTTAAAAGTAAGTATTTACAGAGATTTTGGTGGACATAATATACATAATATAATGAACGTTTGTATGCATGATCTATATAAACTACCAATTTTTTTTGAGGCTTGAACTATAATGAACGATTGAAAATTTTCTTTTTTCCTAGAACAAGATTATACGACGGCAATAGACCTATATTCAGCTGCTATTGAAAAATTTCCAAGCGCTGTATATTACGCTAATCGATCAATCTCATATTTAAGAACAGAATGTGTCGGTAAGTGGTTATCAGTATTAATTATTTAACAGTTAAGATTGTTACATATTTAATTTATTGTTTTAATTATAAACATTTCAGAAATTTTAAAAAAGATGTTTTTCGATATTATGGTTCTAATAATGTACTTTGACATTGTATATTTATTGAACTTATTATTGATTCATTGTACTAGGATATGCACTCACGGATGCTAGCAAAGCTATTGAATTAGATAAATCATATGTAAAAGGTTACTATCGTCGCGCCGCAGCATATATGTCAATGGGCAAATTCAAGCAAGCTTTAAAAGACTTTGAGACTGTAAGTTGAATGTTTCGTGTAATTATTTGACCTAGCGTTTTCTATTCGGCTTTATACTATAATAAATAATAATATACACAGTACAATGATATAATGCATGTATCTCGAGTTACTCTATATTTTTTATTGGTAATTTTGACTGTGACTTCATTTTTGTTTGGTTGTCAGGTAGTGAATGCACGTCCTAGCGATAAAGACGCCAAAATAAAATTCAACGAATGCAGCAAAATAGTTCGTAAATTGGCGTTTGAGAAAGCTATTAATGTCGACGATGGTAAATTAAGCGCTTCTTTACAATCCTATCATCCTTATTCAATATCAAGATAACGATCCTAAACGAATTAATGGCTAAATATAAAATCACCCTTTATGTGAAGATGTTTAAATATGAATTTGTGTTATGAAACAGGTAAAAAATCTGTTGCAGACACATTGGAGGCTAGTCTTGATTCAATAGGTAAAATGTTACATATTACATATTATATTGGACTAATCATGTTGCATAATAAAAAGCATATAGTTGTATGAAGTTGAGTGAACTAACTCTTTACATTTTATTTTGCATTTCAGTCGTGGAAGAGAGCTACACAGGCCCAAAGTTGGAAGACGGTAAAGTGACATTGGAATTTGTCACTTCGTTAATGGAATATTACATTGGTCAAAAAATATTACACCGTAAATATGCATATAAGGTATACTGAGTTTAATGGTTCAACTACACAATTCATTCAGATCTAATCAATTACATAGATGCAAAATATGAGCTCGTTTATGTATATCCCTCGTATTTTTTGGTTTTTACATAGATTCTTATAGATATTAAAAAATATTTAACGGATCAGCCCACCCTGGTTGATGTAATAATTCCCGACGATCGTGAATTTACCGTCTGTGGTGACATTCACGGACAGTTTTATGATTTGATGAATATTTTTAAAATCAATGGATTGCCGTCTGAAACAAATCCCTACGTAAGAGTTTTACTCCTTTTGTCGAACCTTTCAACATTCACTTTTCTATGTCAAGTGAACATAATGCTACGTTAATGATGATTACACCGCAACAACTTTTGAAAACTTATGATATTAATTTTTTCTATTCTGAAACAATAAAAGTGTTCACCAAAACAATAGAATATAAATGGTACAAAATTATTGAAACTAGAACGAGAATACAATGTCGTTTTGCTTTTGTATATACAGCTTTTTAATGGAGACTTCGTTGATCGAGGTTCTTTCTCTGTGGAGTGTATTTTTGTGTTATTTGGTAAGATTTACAATTTATTCAATTTCCGACAAAAGTAAATTTCAAAAAAAAATTAAATAATAATAATTATTGTTGTTAAGCATTTATTTATATATTATGTATATATTTTTTCAGCCTTCAAGTTGCTCTATCCTGACCATTTTTTCATGGCAAGAGGTAATCACGAAAGCTCAAATATGAATCAAATGTATGGGTTTGACGGAGAGGTCAAGGCCAAATATAATCCTCAAATGGCGGAGCTTTTTACTGAAGTCTATAATTGGCTACCCTTGTGTCATTGTTTGAATAATCGCGTTCTGGTAAGATAACAGTTTAACTAAAACGTTGGTTATTTTTGATAACATATTATGTAGGAATGTAGGGAGCATTAATAATCAGTTAAAATGTTTATTATTAACTAATGAATAATAACAATTATATACATATTTTGAATATAGGTGATGCACGGAGGGTTATTTAGTTCAGACGAAGTGACTCTTGATGACATCAGAGCCGTAGACAGAAATAAGCAACCACCTGATGAAGGTCAGTTAAATAAACAATGTTAAAATTAAAACGATAATTGCTGTTTGATATAATTTTTCATGTTGCAAATAAGTATGTTGGTAATGGCATTTTGGCATTGTTGGAATTTTTTTCGTTTCATTCAAGGTCTTATGTGTGAACTCTTATGGTCGGATCCGCAATTGGCTTCCGGTCGGGCACCATCTAAAAGAGGAGTAGGAATTCAGTTTGGTCCTGACGTCACAGAGAAATTTTTAAAGAAAAATAAATTAGATTTTGTTGTTCGAAGTCATGAGGTAATTGGGCTTTATTTTGTATTTTATTTTTAGAATGAAAAAAAGAAAAGTGCTGTCATGCGACGTATGTATAATTTGCCTTTGGCTAAAAGTGTTTCATTGTGTTCAATTAATTTTCTAAATTAGGTTAAACCTGAAGGTTACGATGTTGCACACGAAGGCAAATGCATCACAGTTTTCTCTGCGCCAAATTACTGGTAAGCTCAACAAGTTTTTCCTATTTTTTTTGCCGCACGTCACGCTATTTTCTCAATATCTCAATAATTTATGTTAATGATGATTTCACCGCAACAACTTTTGATTGTAATTTGATATGACTTTTTTTTGAAATCTGAAATAATATTGCCAACAAAAGAAATGGTCTTTAACTCTGCGCAATGACTCTGTAAAATTTTTTTGTTTCCTATTCCCATACTGACTAATATTTTTCTCCATTTTCAGTGATACTATAGGAAATAAGGGCGCATTTATTCGCTTGAAAGGTGATCAAATGGTTCCGAAGTTTACTACCTTTGAAGCTGTGGTATGTTATGATTTTACTGTTGTACACATTTTATATTTATCAGTTTGCATATTAGATTTGTTTTAGGTAGTACAATATTTTCTTCTTTCAATTTTAGCCACACCCGAGCATTAAGCCAATGGCGTACGCCAACAGCATATTATCCATGATGTGCTAAGGTTTCAAAGCATGCTTAGTTATTAATTATTAGTAGTAGTTTGTTATTTTTAAAAATCTTTTATTACTGATATAAGTGATATGTAATATATAATATATATAAATTATATAACCAGGTGCGATTTTTACTCTGCATAAAAACGCAATTAAATGCCTAAATATTATATAATTAAAAAATCATGTTGCCCTGTTGGATGTTATATATACTTATCGTTTGTCGCCAGGTGTAACAATATCCAAATAGTTGTAACGTACCATCTGTAGTACTTCTGTAACTCAAGATAGACAGTTTACAGTTAAAATAGTTAACTCTACGCAGAATTTATAGACTTATATTGGAGTCAGAAAGAAAAAGATTACTTCTTTTTTATAACAAGATTGCAGTTCTACTATGCATGTGTTCTTTATTCCTTGAAATATTATTGGGACATTTAAAACTATATATTATGTATACACAAAAGTCATCCAGTTTTAAAATAGTATATAGTATAATATTCATCGTATTATTTATTAGCAGTAGATATTTAATTGTCTAACATATTGTAGCGTTTTATCGTATTATTACTTTCTGATTATTCACCAGAATTTCTACAATGTTATTTGTTTCTCATTATAATAGTAACCCAGCAGTTAAAGTTAAAGGCTAAAATGTTTTAACAACACCGTCAATTTTGTTATTTGATCAAGAAAAATAATGCATCTACACAAAAGCATTGTTATTGAAGGTAATGAAGCCATAAACCGTAAAAAATTTGGCAGGATAGTGCAACGTTGTTGGACATTCTTGAACTTATAAGTATTTTATTTAAATCTCCTACGGATGGAAATTGTTGGCTCTGAACCAATTTTTCAACCCATTCAACTTTTGTGACCCTCGACGTAAGAACGTTAAATTTAAGAATGGAAACCCTCAGCAAAGTTGCAGTGTCCTTTCAAGTCAATATTTACACACAAAATTGTAAGACTTTAAAAACATGTTTGTAATTGCAGCATAGTATGTACAGTAGTATTAAAATGCTAATTTCTTATGAAAAGACCTTAAACTGAAACGAAAAGTAGTCTACAATGCGATACATTTGAGAAAGTTTAAACTTTGTTTTTTTCGTTATCAACAATAATAATATTGTTAATATGTTCATGATAATAATAATCAAGCGATATCGTTTTTATTGTTTTGTTTTAAACTCAATCTGATTATAGTACAATGAGCCTGCATATTAAATAAACACTAGAATTTTCTAGTAAATATTCTGACTTTAGTACCTATTAGTACCCTATGTCTAGAGTTTTTGCCAATTAATTAAAATGTTATATTATAGTAACTCTGTGTCACTTTGTGTGATCCCAGCTGCTGTTTTCATGGTTTCTGTTTGGAAATTCCCCACAGGTACTATTAACAGAACATTTAGAATGTATGTCAAGCGCTATAAATCATATACCTAATATTATATAAAAGCAATGTCATATCTCAGGGAAACTTCAGACAACTTTTTATAATCACATGGATAGGTATTTACTTATGTAGTTATAATATTATCGGATACTATAGTCTGCTTTCAAAAGATTAAGAGCTACAACAATCTCATTTGACAAAAGTATTTATTATACGCATCATACATGATGACTGTAACAATTAAAAATGTATATTACGACTTTACGTTGTAATAATTAGTGAAACCCATAATGTAATCACAAAATGAAGTTATTGCATTGATTACCTTTTAAAATGATTTAAAAAATATGAAAGACAAGCCTCTTCAGAATTCGTTTTTAAAAATGGATACTACTTACTATTTATTTTCTAGCTAGTTATTTGAAAGACGATAAGAGTAAACAAATATTTCAATTACATAATATACTATTAAATATATGCATTTAGAAAATAGTGTTAGGATTATTTAAACAAGTTATTCGGACTAATCAAATGACAATACATAACTAAATATATGATGGTAGTAAACATACATACGAATATGTTTGAAATTTAGTTCTTCTTTCGAAGTTAACAATGGTACCAAAAAGAAATGGGCAAACGGTTGTTACTCTTTTGAAAAATCTGTACATTATGAGCATGTACAATATGTATTTCCATTTCAGGCCATTGTTACAAAGTTGATATTAAGAGATCACTAATAAAAGTCTCATTATACTTACATAGTACGTTTGTATAGCTTATAGCTTTTACTTGTATGATGTATTTTGATAGAGAAAATAGAAAGAATGCATGTAAGATTCAACAATTTGTTTACAAATTGTCAGTAAGTAAGAAGAGCTGTAAGAATATCCTGTATCACAAAATCCCGGTTAGATCTGTCAACCTAGAAACAAAAATAAATGTTATTTATGATATAGGGTTACTATTTAAAAATGCGCATCGATAATTTATAGCTGTACTCTATGGTACAAGTAGGTACACTGTACACTTGATACTTAACGCAAAGCAATAACATTTAAAGAAGTTATGATCAAATTATTAAGTTTGGCATAATTGTAATAAAAAATATAATTGCCATTATGTGTCCAATATACGTGTGTACAATGTACATGTCATACAAAGAGGTAACTCATCTAACACGTAAAAGAAAGCTCATATATATAATATAAAAGAAAACTCTTTGCCCTTCATTGATGGAGAAAGAAGATATACAATCTATGATAACAATAGATTACATTGGCGCAACACAATAAGCAATGTACTTGGTACAGTTTGTGTTGATGTGGATTTCTCCATGTCAATGCATTCATAATACATGCATCTATACACAAAGTGTACCATTCTTCATTGTATTTTTCCCTGTATACATACAGAAAAATATAACGAACCGGTTCCTATATTACTGAATGAAGTTCCATACTCAAAATCTTATTGAAATAAAATTGATAATAATTGTTAACCGAATTTTCCACCAATAAAACCAATCCATGTTGACTTTTTTCGTATCAAAAAAATTCTGTATTTTAGTATACTACTTTTATACACTAAAAGGTGGGCATTGCATATTATAAAAATACATGCATGTAATATGGCATAATTTGCAGCACAAGGTAGAGATTTACCTGAAATAGTTTACCGTTGGGATGATTTCTTATGTCTTCGACAAATGGAATCGATTGAGAAATGGGAATCGTCGCCAGAATTTTTAGATTCGTTATTCCTAACGCATGTTTAACGGCAGTCTTAAATTTTTCACTGAACATTTCCATTTTCCCAATTTCATCAATAATTAATATTTTTGACTCCTTGCTATCATCCTGCAGTGTAGAAAATGAAAATCAACAGTTTTTAATGGTGATATTTTGTTTAATCTTCAATGCATAATATGATTGTTAACACTATAAAATGCAAAAGTAAGTTGGTATAATATACCAGGTATACCAGAATGTCATTTACCAAGTTTTTAAACTGCTGTAGAGCAATTCTTTCGAAATCTTCAATGTCTACACCATACTGGCCAACTTTCTTCGAACTTGTTGATCTGATAGTAATAAGTACATGCACACAAAGTACATTCATGTACATTTTCTTCTAATTATGTATTTTAAATATAAATACAATCAGTATTAGTATAAATTTACTTAATGCTCGCCAAAACACCGGTTTGACCATCGACGGAAATAACTTGAAATCCTTCTCGTTTCCCATTTGCTCGAATTTCTTTAGTAAAAAATCCTCGATGAGGTATATTTTTTTCCTTTAGTATGCCGCAAACTTTCTCGACGATTGTCGTTTTTCCAACCCCTAAATACAAACGTTCAATGAAAAATTGCATGGCTAAAGATGATACATGATAAATTTATGATCAATGCTTAATACTCAATGGTGTTTTTTAGTGATTACATTTTTAATTACTTAATTTACTTGAATGTGACTTTTTTACATTAAAAAAATTGTTAAACCCCAGTCTTAAATTTAATCAATGTTCAAGACCTCAGTATATGTACCTGGAGAGCCAGTTAAAAGAACAATGGCATTCTTCCCCGCATTGGATGACATCGCCACAAATTGAATTTTTACAAATCTTATCGCTGGCTTCTGTAAAGAAAGTAATTATTAGCAACTTTCACCGGCGTTTCTTGTGCACTCTTCACCATTCACCACGTTAATGCATGTTTTTTATTTTCAATCCATGGACTTCTAACCGGCTCATTGCAAGGATAACATCATAAAAAACAAATGGTTGTACTACGATCTACTCAAAAATTCGGTGTAACAGTGTAATATACATATACATACATACTTTTCTATTTCATTCATTAAAATACTGATTTTACAAACAAAAAGTACTACACTAGAACGTACTTCTAATAACTGTATATTCATACAGTTATTAAAAAGCTAAAATTAATTTGATTTTTTAATATAACATAGAAAATCATTTTTGAAATTTCAATGCCAACGATTCTCCAATCTGATTAGGAATATGATACATGATATACTATTTCAATGTGAGGATTGAGGATACCATTCAGCAGTTCTTTGTTTTTTGAATACTACGCTAAAATTTTGATGCCCACAATGTAGTTTTCAGTTTTCACACATATTTTACAGAGTTGACTCTCACGGCTATCGATAGAATTGTGAAATACTAGACAGCCATTCGATACTCGATATTCTGCAGCTATCTACGTTTAAAATGATGTATTAAGAATTGTAAGTATTCATGTTTTGCTGAATTTCAAATTAAGTATTAATGTATAATATATTTATAAACGCAAATATTACAAGTTTTTCACATCATGCCATTCTGCATTTTTGTCTCATGATATTGATCTTGAACTTGCGTATGACTAACGATAAAGCATAAAATATGTGTAGGGCTTTACAGGAGCTTTTGGTCCTCTGTGGTTAACAGTTAACAGAATAGTTAAGAAATGGTGCTTATTGCTCTAATCCTCATACTTAAAAAAAATTGTCAGTGCATGAACTCACAGAACAAATGATAACATTGAAGTTTGTTTAAAGCACATAATATACATAGAACTAGAAAGGCAGAATTTATCGTACGTACAAAATGTTGTGCATATATTTTTATAAATACCGTAAAATCTGAAATAGTGCTGCATGTTGGAATAGTACGGCATCGAAATAGTACGTGAAAAACTGCAAGCGACATTGATTTAGTACGGCGACTTTAATAGTACGGCATGTCATTGAAATCTAAATACTGCGACGCTCTTTTTTCACGTAGTACGGCAACCTGTAATAGTAGGGCACCTGAAATAGTAAGATGGCGCGAGTTCAAATTTTTTACTCTACTGCTGCTGCTGCACTATTTCAGATTTTACGGTAAATCTATGGTATTTTCGTAGAAAATAGAGGTTGTATGCAAATAGTAGTAGTCATACTATTCGAGTTAATACGGTATGTATTACAAAATATATTATATAGCTCTTGTCCAATCACACTAAGTCACATGCATGAAAAATGCAGCCAAAAAACATGCAATATGGCATGGCATGGTAGTCAATAATCCACTAAAAACTTTTTCTCATTACAATCTTGGAAATATTTGAATGTTTGCTGCGAATAAAATTAGGCGGCGTTCATAAATGGCCTCTCCGTGCGTAAAAGTCCACAATTTCACGGAGAATAATACAAAAGAGTACATTTAAAGGCAATGTTTAAATCTTTTGTAAAGCAATAAAAATTATTGTTTGGCAAAATTTGGTTTTTCATTTTTCCTGCAGACGCTTTATTTTAGGGCTAGAGTACCACCAAAGGGAAAACCGGGAGACGGAAACTCAAAAAATGAAAATTATTTTTAGTTGCCAAACTTATGATGCAAATTTTTTTTGAAAAATAGCGCCAATCGACGCCCACGCTCAACATACATATAGGGAGAAGGACGCCCAAATTTAAAAAAATTCAATTTTTTTTAACAGTTGGCAGAATGTCGAAAAATTGCAGTATTTTGAAGCCTTTGAATTTATTTAACACACAAAATGTCATATACTGTACATTTAACATACTTCAGTAACTTTAGTTTCATTTTCATTCTTTACACTTCACTCTTCAAAAATCGGTAAAAAAACACAGACAGGATTTTTAAGAAAAATAACTGTATCAACTAAAATTAAGCTCCTCTGCACTTGACATCTCGACACGGCCTCTTCCGCTTGCACAGGCCGTCGTACTTCTTTCCGATATCTACAAAAAAAAACAAAATTTTTCATTATAATATATTTCCATCATTTTCGAAATTTCCAAAATTAACACATTTTGAAAAAGAATACATTCATAAAAAACAATCTATAAATAAGCTCGATTAAAAATTTAAAATTTTTTTTGGACAACAATCTTACTCTTTTCGGGCTCATTATCTTGAGCCTTTTGTCGCTCGCAATCGTTGCTGTAGGTTTTTTCATCATGAGCGCAAACCGGTTTGTACTCAAGGGTTCAGAAGACTTCGTTCTCAGAGATGGAGTTGAGACCCTTGAGTTTGTCCAAATAGTTGATGAGCGGGGCATCGGCGTTCTTCACCTGGATGTAGCCGCTGGTCCGGAACTCTGCGATGAGTTTGTAGTCCCAATGCTCCCCGTGGTAAACGTTCTCCTCCTCGAGGAACTTGATGAAACAGTCCGTGTAAAATTGTCCAGCTGTGTACAAGATAATGTCCAACTGGGGCTTCCTTTGCATCGACCTGAGGAGACCGGCCGTGATTCGGGAGCGACCATCATCTTTCTCCTCCAAGTTGGTGCGGACGAGAGCCCAGGTCACGTGGACAAGGACGAGAGCCAGACCAACCGTAGTTAAAATGTTTTGACGGGCCATTTTTCTATGGGTCTGGATTTTTATTGATCGAGATGACTGGAAACCTATAATTTGTCTGAGCAGAATTGTTCCACTGTTCTTGGTTTTATAGGAGGAAGAAACGGGAAAAAACGATGCACGTGGAATATCAAATATCATAATAGGCAAATGGATTAATAACACTAATAAGTAAGATAATATTAGGGCAGTCCAAATGTTGCGCTTTTCCGTACAATTTGCAAAGGTGCAAAAAATTTCCTATTTTTTTACCTCCAGCAACTTCTCCACAGGCAAAAAATTTAAACTGCAGAAAATTAGCCGTTTTTTGAAATTTAGGGTGTAAATATGCGTTTTTTGAAACTTTGGGTGTAAAATATACGTTCTTTGAAACTTTGGGTGTACAATATGCGTTTTTTGAAAATTTGGGTGCATAAAATGCGACTCATGAAATTTGAGGTGTAAACTATGCGTTTTTTGAAGTTTAAGGTGCAAAATATGCGTTTTTGAAACTTTGGGTGTACAAAATGCGTTTCATGAAATTTGAGGTGTAAAATATGCGTTTTTTGAAATTTAAGGTGTGGAATATGCGTTTTTTGAAACTTTGGGTGTAAAATGTGCGTTTTTTGAAATTT
>JAQIVE010003020.1:0-18063 GCA_034698285.1 Sminthurinus bimaculatus | reverse complement strand
ACCATTTTCGAATTCCCCGCCATCGAATTAGTAGAAATCACTTTATCCCATTGAAATCCCAGTATTACCACTGGTGTACTTCCATTGTAAGTTTCTCCTAGAGTCAACACGTGAACACTAAATTTCAAGGGATAAAAACTAGCATGGTCTGCGGGGTCAAAACGTGAGGTCACAGGTCAAAATCAAGAATTAAAGATAAGATTGGTAGGAATAAGATCTTCTCCCTTTTATGATAGCTTATTATTTAGGATATTGTAGTAGTACTGAGTACTAAGTATAATTGGGTCACAGGTCAATAACAACCTTATTGGAACTTGTAGGAATGACTTTTCTTGTTTCTAGGAGCATACATATTATTGTGAATTTTAGTTCCAATAAAATAGTGGTACCTCATACCTCATCAAAGACACGGCCCTTCTGCATATTTACATTTTACATCTGCATCAGCGTACATGACATATAATATTATGCTCCTACCATGGTGACCTTTGATCGCCTGTGGAAGTTAGAAGATGGCTTGTATAGACAAAAGCTGGTAAAAAAACACCATTCGGGTATATTATGTCCCCAGGTCAAAGACAAGGAGTTTCAAGAGGTCAAATTTTTGATTGTGGAAAAGTAAGAGACAGCAAACAAGCAGGAGATCAGACTTCCTCGAATGGAATGGAGCCCCGCTCACCACTTGAACAACATAGAACAAGTTTTTTCCTAAACATTCAGTTCAAGTCTGTGAGGGTAGGAAGCAAGAAGTAGAAATCTGGTGTGCTCAATTTTTTCACCAAAAGTTAAGAGAAATTAAGTATTTTAAAGTGAAATAAACTCATTTTTACAGTAATTAACATCTACATTTTTAAATATTTAAGAACTACCTAGTTTACTTTTGTTTAGACTTTTAGTTTAGTTCCTACATCGTTTGAAAAGTGAAAAAACGACTTTTCCTCAATCGCCAAATGTCAACGTACAACATACAACCTAAAGAAGAGAATCTTCGGTTATTTTAATTTCCTCGAGTACTTAAATATCTCTGTATTTATGACTAAAATCAAATCTATCTTTCTAATCATCAGTGTGTAGTGTGTACTTACGTAATATTATATTAATCCATCTAATTATAATCTTACATAATTACTTCTGGAGTTGACAAGTTACATACAGTAAAACCTTCGATCAACTATCTAAGTACATTGTTTTTCTCTACAAGTATAAAGTATAGTTCATTCTTGTTTAGAAGAAACCATCCTCTGATTTTCAAACAATCAGTTCATTTATATAATTTTTACTCGGGAATCCTAAGTCACGATCAACGACCTTCAACCTTCCAAGGATTCATCAAAAACCAAATCAACTGATTTTTATTGTGTAAACTTGTACATATTGTTGAAAACATGGGTCCTAAAAAGTGCTGCGATTGTCATAAAACTGGCGGGGATGACACGAGTGTTTCCCAAGTGGACATCGATTTTGCAATTTCCGCGGTTCAGAAATATTTTGACACCCAGCTGCAAAAAGCTCGATCCTGCTTTCATGAGATAATGACAAAGGTAGGGGACTTGGAAGACTACACCAAAAACTGGTTTAGTTATGCCATGACCAAGTATGAGGGAAAGGTGACTGAAATCTGGAAGACCTTCAAAGGTACCTTAAGTAAAGATCCTGAGGAGTTTCAAGTTTTTGAGCTTCAGCCCGCAATCATGGAAGCCATTGATGAGTTAATTCATGCCGCAGACCACATTTTTGGGAAGTCAGCCGAAGAGGAGTTCGATGAAGCGCTGAATAAGGCTCTGGACGAATATATTTGCTGGGGTAAAAGTCTATTCCCTATGTTTAATGGAGCTCTACGCAAATCGATGGACGTCGAGAAGGGCAAGGAACACGAGGAGAAACGTAAATTATTTTGAAATCTTTGTATATGCACACTTAACATATTCTTATTGATTATGTATTTTTTCTGATGCACTAAAAAATCTCAGCATTATAACTTTATATTTGTGAAATTGTATAATATGAATACATTGTGAGCTTTGAGATTTCTCCTTTTTTGACAACGGTTTTGATGACTTTGTTTATTTCTTTAAAGTTGTGGATTGGGCCGTAGAAAATCAATCAACTATTAAGGCAATCAGCCAACTGATGCACCAGATCCAGAACCCCAGTGCCGCAGCGGAGCAGGGCAAACCACCATCGCAACAAGAACCGAAATCGAGCAAGTCTAAAAAGTCAAAGAAAAAAGAAAAGGTCAAAGCCCGAAGTAAGCATCTATTTTTTTTACAAATTGATTCATTTTTCTTATAATGATGCTAAAAGAATTGAATTGAAAAATATCTCTGCTCCGAGATGAGTAAAACTTTTTTCAAAAAACCTTAATCCTGTTTACAGTCAATTTTTCTTGTATCTATTTAGAAATGGAAAAAGAGACACAATATTCAGCTATGGGAAAGCCTCAAGAGCAAGAGAAGAAAGGTAAAGCACTGTATTTTATTGGATTAAACTATTCTCGTTGATAAAAATCATCATTCTGTTTTGGAACAGCTGCTTAAATTGAATGAATTTTTTTATTTTTTTAATTCTCATAGGGATGGATCAAGGGCAAAAAGAACGGCAGGGAAGTTCAATAGTAGAGAAACAAGTAGTAAATCAGGAAGAAGAAGACGACGACTTTCTTCCAGAGTTGGTGGATAGTAAGCAAAGTTCTTTGAAATTTTTTGAAAAACTACTTTTATAGAAATATCTAGAAATGTGTAGTTGTTGCTACTGTGTTAGAACATTTTTACATCATCACATCTCTATAGTTACTGCAGATGTACTCTCGCAGAAGTAGCTGTAAAGTTTGGGGAGATTAAAAAAAGTGAAACAAGAAAAAAATTGTTCTGTAGTTTTGAGAATACCATTTCTATGCTATATGTAAATGATAATATTTTGTATCATTGTCCTTTTAAAAATGTGAGCTTAATATTTTTCTTTTTTTTAAAGTCATGGACGAAGAAGTAGTAGTAGCAAATCATTCAACCCGGGGAAGTACCACGAACCAGGAGGAAGGGAAAGGTACAAAAACTTTTAAAATATTTGAAATGACGACTTCATAGAAGCAGCAAGTTTTAATTGATAGTTGAGAAAGGTGCAGCTTGGAAAAATACATGCCATGTGAACGTTGTCAATCTGTTAAAGTAGTTTAACTCTGGAATTATGATTTGTGTTTACAGGAGTTGGACAGTCCATGGACAATTTTGAAGGGGCAATTGCTGAAATGCTGAAGACTGCAAAGGAAATGAATGAGTCGCTAATTTCCCTGCAAAAGAAACAAGAACAACAGGAAAAATGCTTCATTGAGTCTCTGGAAAAGAAAATGAATGAGTTTCGCATCGAACAAATTAAGAAAATCGAGTCATCTATGGGACAATTGAAGAAGAAAAACATCAAATAGTAGCTTAAGGTTTGAATTTGACCTTGGATTTTGGACACATCGATTTTATTTTATTTATTTCTTCACTGGCCACTTTTCCTGATGTTTTTTACGTGTAACTAGTAAAACAACAAGTAAAAAAACTATATACATAGGATAAGTTTATATTCAGAATATAATTTGCATTTAGTTAATGATCAGTTGTAGTTATGCATCTATCTAATTCAAGTTCAACATCCATCTCCATAATTGCTTTTAGAAAATTAACTTTTATGCATTGCCCTTTTTCTCATTTTTTTTTATGAACTGCTGGAGATGTCGTTTTTACTGACATTTTTTGTGAACTGTTACGTTGAGTTATTGATTATTGATTATTATCTAATGTATATTTCTAAATAATTATAACATTATTGATGCAAATATGTGAGGCCTTAGGGATGTTTCAAAGAACGCCCATTTAGTAAATAAACCATACGAATTATTTATTACCAAATAAACAATAAACAAATAATAATCATAAAATACGATGCCTACTGTCCAGAAATCTTTGAAAATAATTTTTTTGTACTAGATAAAAAATCAGCATGGCAAAATTGCTACTTTTGCGGCACAACTAAAAGCTAATTAATTTAAGATCATAAATAATGAGTATTATTTAAAATACAAGCAATGTATTTGTAAATACGACAGTAAAAATTTTTTAATACAACTGAACCTTCGACAAGGGTCGTATGGAACCTATATATTTGTATCCTATCGCTGTCGTTTCCTAGCCAAAAGAAAGAAGTTGGGAAGTTTAGAAACTTCTTCAAAGGTCCTCCTGAAACCTTCACAAAGAAAAAAAACGTTTAATAATAATAATAGTTTTTTAAAATTAAAATTATATCTTTAAATTATTCAAAAACATTTAAAATGAAAAAAAAACACAAAAAATGGGGTAAAATAATTTTTAAAAGAAGTCTCAGGATGAATATGGCCATGTTGCTACTTACCGCAAGTATTTTTAGAACTGATGAAAATCCAGGGTTTTTTTGGCAATTGGCTGATCTCATACTTTGCGGTGACGGTTAGCATCCTGTCCGGTACATCTGCTGCCAAGCTAAAAAGAAAATGAATCACAAGCTGCTCCAATTCTGCATAGAATACAAAGAATTAGTTCATACAAAACGTTATAGTTACTCAAGTCTAGCTGCACAAAAAAAATTAAAGCATAAAAAAAAGTGATCTCTATGAGTTACAGGTAAAAAGTAAAAACCTCACCTTTGAGATTCGAGATAGATGGATTCACTCTCAACTTCTCCAGCTCTTCAAGTGTAAAAACATCCAAGTTTGGCGTCTCCTTGATCTTTTTCACGGTCTCAGCTTCAAATCCAGTGAAGAGGTAGTCCAAATCCGGAAAATTCCCCATATCTGGACTCCAATCGATGAACAATAGCAGTTTTTTCAAGTTTTTTCCAAGTGTCCAAAGAGACCGGAACTTGGACTCTGAGTTCCCATTCACAAGCAGCTCCAACTCTTCCATTTTGGGAAATGTTTTGAAGAGTTGATCAATACCTTCATCCCTGGGACTTCTAAAACAATTTACACGCTTGACAGAGAGAGCTGTTCCAGTGTTTTCCAGGAGATTTTGTAAAAAATCCGTGGAATCGGTGAAGTCATAAATACTGATTTCCTGCAGATTGGGTAGCTTCTCGGAAAACCGGAAGGAAGGAGCAAATTTACAGCCAGGTAATAGAGCTCTTCGAGGATAGAGAGTGAGATCCATTGAGGTGAGTTTAGTCATACATGAAAACTCGAGCAGCGGGAGATAATATTCACAATCGTTCAGAGTCAACTTTTTGAGGACATTTTGACTCGTTGATAGAAGCTTGTTTATTATGTTGGAGATTCGAACCTCGAAGTTTGGAACAGGAGTAAAACCAAAAGGCTCAAGTTTAAACTCTATTTCTTCAATCATGATGTTCTTGCAGTCTGACAACTTCTCCATCACCGCCAACTCCTCATTGTTGGGTTCTAGGGCCATGGATGAAATGACAAGCGGGCTTCCGTTTCTTTCCTTTTTGGACATTGTAGAGATGATAATATTGCTGATGTACTTTGAAGCCTTAACGCCTCGAAAATCTAAATACTTGAGGTTGGGCAAGACATTTAGAAGCTTGCTTAGCAACTTGGCTTGGCTATCCATAAATGTAAACTTGAGTGATTTGACTTGCTGTCCAAGAACTCCCAAAGATTTCCACTGCCCAACATTACCAATAGTTGCAACAATGATATTCGGAATTACGGGGAAATCCTTCGATTTGTGTGATAGAAAGAGTTTAAACTTTTCCATCGTGATGTTTCTTGGTGAAGAATCTCCAGCTTGGATTTCCGGTGGAATATTGACATAACATTTGGTAATGAGCATCTTGGCTCCTTCAATACTCCATAATGGATTTACTTGACGAGCTGCCTTGACGGACTCGGCATCCAGAAAGCCAAATACTTTTTCAAGAATCTGCAAGCACAACAATTAGTCAACCAGTACAGTTGTATGTTTGAAGACATGAATTTATGCATTTTTTTCTCTTTTTGCAAAATTAATATACCAGCTGTACTTACATAATAAATTGGTTATTCTAGAGTATTTTTTATTTCAAACTGTACATTTCTAATTACGAGTTGCTTACAACAAATTGTCACCATAAATATATGCATGAATAAAAAAATAAAAAACTTACATGTCCCATTTTGAGAGGGTCCGTCTCTTGCTTCCGACGTTTATTCACGACTTCCTCTTGAGTGCCCATCTCCATACAAAGAATTGCAACCTGATTTTCCTATAAAATGATGTTAGAATATATAATATGTAATGCGTATATGTATAGTTCTTATAAAGAAGAGAGTACAAGCTATTTTTTGTATAAGTATTTTGTAAATGAATATTTCGAAAAAAACAACTTCCAACTCGAATCAATATGTATAGAGCTTCACTAAGTTTTGCAGATAAAAAGATTGGAGAAAATTAAAAATTAAGCAGACGAAGAATAAAAATAGGCACAGTTTTCATATTATTATATAATGCTTCATTATTGAACAATTTAAAAGAATGTTTTAACTTACTTGACTACTTTCTCTCTTCCTCTTATCCTTAGTCGCCGGTTGACGATTATCCATGATTGTCGATGATATAAAAATTATGTCCAGGCAAGAGATGTCAAATGTCAATTAATGATTAATGATGAATAAACCAAACACGCTTCACGTTAACCTTTTTTCACTCAACTTTGCACCAACTCGACACTCGACGAGAATATAATTAGTAAACGACCGAAACTCTTCTTAATTAAGTAAGTAATTAACTTCAAACTCAGAATAAAGAATAAATAATAAATATTATGTGCAATAATTAATCCGAAATCTGAAAATGACGATGAAAATCAAAAATGGAAAATTTTGCCAACTATTCAATCCTTCCTGCAAAGAAGGACGTCTGAGCTTTCTCGGTTTTGTGATAACACACACACAACTGCAGGCAAAAAAACATGCACTAAAATTAAAAGTTTAGATCAACGGAAAAAAAAGAAGAAAGAGAGAAGAAAGGCTTTCAAGCCTGCAGAAGTTCCGACTTTAGGTAAAGCGTTACGTGTTAAGTGTTAAGTGGATTAAGCTAAAGAAATTTTATTTATTTTTCATTTTTGAGAGATCAGAGATCAGTACTTACAGGGTCATTGTGTGGATTTCTAAATAACTATCAATAATTGTCAAGTAGACTTTCTAAGAAAACAGAGTAGAACAAGTTTTCAAAGTTGTGCATTTCATTGAGACACGAGGCCAAGTTAAGTTGTTAAGTTAAAACTCGAGTAAATGTGAATGTTAAAATTAAAAGCTTGACTCACGACTCACGACCCTTTACACTTTAAAATAGATAATTGCTGCCAAGCATCGTTTCAATTGAGTGTATTGTTTAAAACATGGATCAAAAGTCTCCAAAACCTTCCAGCTCTAAAAGACAGGTAAGAATCATGACATTAGACATTAGTAGGTACATGTAAAAGGTGTAAGTATAAAGTATGTATTATGTATAAATTTGCGTTGTCAATAGAGTATAAAAAATCCTTATGGTTAAAATAATATAACCAAGTATAACTTTTTGACTATTTGTTTGTAGTGTAAGAATAATGGCGGTGACCAGGGTCAAACTAAGGTTCTAACTGGGGATAAAGCTGAAGATTCTTCCAAGAATCCTCTTCAAAATAACAAGGTAGGATATTTCACAATCTATAACATCCAACGATAACATCAAATCATGGTAAAAAAGATCAAAATATTATAAAATTGGTCTTTGTTTCTTTTAAATTTTCATCATTAATCATTACCTATAGCCTCTCGATATTGAAATTTATTATGTTACTTATACTATTGTGATTTTGTTTTATATCTGTTTATAAATATTTAGAAGCCAATGAATATCGTCTTGAGTTTTTGCGACGTCCCAACTCTCAAAGCAGCTCGCCTGGTGTGTAAATTCTGGAATTCAGAGATCATTCCAAAATTATATCAAAAAGCATATTTTACCGTCCCTTCAAATTTCTATAACAAAAGTCAAAAGGATCAAAAGTATGCAATAGCTCAAATGAAGAGATTCCTGTCAGCTCATCAAATCCGTCTGCCCAATATCCAGGTCACCTCGCTTCAACAAATTTCCGCATTCAATGACTTTGGAAAACCTGGAAGCAATCCGTGTATCGGACCCCATGTCAAAAAACTAAGACTAGGTTGTGGAGTCTACGAGTCCATGAAAGACCTCAAGGATTTATTTCATCGAATGAAAAATTTGAAAGTTCTTGATACTCGGCCATGGATAATGCAGGATGAAATTCTGGAGCCAGGAAATATTTATCCAAATCTCATTAAACTGTGTGCTAAATTATACCCTCGTGAACTTACATTGGTTGACTTCAGAATGCTCTTTGGAATGTCCGAGTATGAAGGTTTGGAGTATTTGAATAAAATGAAGTATTTTTCCACAATGTCCAATGTTAGAATTCAAGAGTTTGGCTTCAGTGTTTTCCCTTGCTCGAGAATTATTCCAGACATTCGGCCTCAAATGTCCCAGACTTTGAGCAATATCCTGAACATCAACAAGGATAATATGAAGTGTCTTACGGCCAGTGGTTGTGAAATGTATTTAGGGAAATCGAAAGTACCGATAATGCCTTGTCTGGAATATTTCTTTTGGACTGTTCGCCCACCTTGTCGATGCCATGTCTTTCAGAACCATCCGAATTATTCATTTCCCCCCGGTTTTTAATTCTCCGTCAATTTTCCAAATATGCACCAAATGGACATCATGTACACTTTGAATTGTGCCGAAGAAATTGAAATTGACCCAGAGTTTTGGGAGTCCTTCTTTGCTAATCAGAATCCTACCCCGTCTTTGAAAATCTTGACTTATAACGACCAAGCTTGTGACTTTAATTTGGATCCAATTCTTCGCTGCTTCACTGAATTGGAACTTTTCATTCTCTCAAATCCAGGAGATTTGTCTGTAGCTACTAAATCCATCTTTACTTATGGGAGCAGTTTGAGAGCTTTGAAGTTTGTTATTGATTTGGAAGATTTGACGTCAACAACCGCCAGCTTTGATGCAATTTTCATGGGCTTTTCTCAAAAGACGGTGAATAAAGTCAAGAGCAGTGCAAACGACGAGGATTTCAAGGAGATTCTGGGAGTTGAGAAGACTTTGGATGCTCTTCGTATTCAGCCGTCGCTTTTAGACCTTCCTGGTAAGCCGATTATCAAAAGTCATAAAGTGAATTATTTGGAATAAATTTTTTTTTTCAATATGTACTTGACTGTATTTTTTACATATTTACTTAATATGGTATTTTGATTTTATGAATATTTTATATAGGCCTAAAGCTTTTGAGTATCACGATTTGTGGAGATATTGAGAAGCAGGAGGATAGTGGAAAGGAGTTAGCGCCCAAAATGTTATATGCTACTGCAAAATGTGCAGTTCATCTCCTGCCCTTACTCAGCATTAATATTCATATCGAGGGATGTGGTGATACGAAAGGTAATTGAAAATTCGTGAATTTTTGATGAATCGCAGTTTTATGAACTTTAAAAGCATTTCATAGATCATTAATTTTCATTGTTCTATTATATAATATGCATGTGATATAACAATAATTATTGTTCTTGAACGTTTTTTAATTGCATTGTTTGTAGGTGTAAAGCTTGCCTTGAAAGAGGTGGCTGAGCTTCCAAATGTCACAGTTTTTTGCAAGGAGGATGAAGATTCAGTTGATGACTCCAAGAAAGAGGAGAAGGAGGAGGAATGCGAAACTGAGGTTTGCTAGTGCGGTTCTGTGCTAATTTAAAAAGTAATGTAACAAGTGTAGATCCCTGCATGAATGCCTGCTTGATCGTAGTTTACACATCATTATGCTGATTTAAGTTGTTTTATTTTATCTTATAACATTTGAATTTTCTGTTTTTACAGGGTTTTTATATTTAAGTATCGTTTATTTTAAAAATGAAATAATGCTCAAGAGTATCTGAATGTTTTTAATTTCCTTTGCTCTGACCAATTAATTCCCTTGAGATGGTGGAGAGTTGAACCCAAGCACATCTTTCCTTCATTATAATTTTTAAAAGTATGCACTAAAATCTTTATTTCATTGACAGAAAATTATAAGTCGTTTATAGAAGGTTAAGCTTCTTTTTTTCATTTAACTTTTGTGTTTACCAGGCAAACTTTCCCTTCGTTTTTTTCTCTTTACCTGTTTTCAATCAGCTTCTTGAATAAGTAGATTATTTGTAAAACTAATAAACAGTTTTTTTTCTTATAACCAATTTTGGTTATGATAATAGTAACTTGAATATTATGAATAAATAGATTAATAATATGATTTTGAAAGCTAGCTTGATGATTGACTTTTGAATAGCCTTGAATTTAAAGTAAAATCGCATTTGAACTTTTCTTCAACAACTTTTATTGTCATGGGTTTGTAGTTTGCAGTTTTGCAGAATTGTAAGTCCCCGTATCAAAAATATCGGTCGATTGCGAGCTGGTTTTTTTGTACCCGAATTGTCGACGGATTTTCGATGGGAAAAGTCATCGTAGAAAGCCGAATTTCGACTGATAGGTAAAACGTTAGCCGGGAAATGCGGTAAAACTTGAGCGAGAATTTCCAAATCCGGGTAGTTGGCCTGACTTTTCCGGCCGACAATCCGGCAAAAATTCGGACTTTAATATTTATACGGATCTACTGTAGTTTATTTCAAACAGAGCACCACCAGCATGGTTTGTAAATAGTAAAAATAGCAAAAAGCATTACACATAATATTACTTGAGACGTGAGAATTTATTGGTATAAAAAGCTGCAAAATCTACTCGGTTAATCTACTTAGTCTCTAATTACAACGACACATCAATACATTGAACTGATGTGTTTTGAAGGTCAACACGTACCAAAATTTCCCACCGAATTCGGTTTTTAGTATTGCCACGAATTTCGACCCAGATTTGGCTGAATACATGCGGGCGACAATAAGCCTATTTTCGGGCTGAATCCGGTTACATAACTTTGGTACGGGCATTACTTAAATTTATTATTCACAATCTGTCATTAAAATTCTATTGAATCTTTATAACTGTGTTAAATCGCAGGTTGTAATATGTATTTGTATGCATGTACAATGTAAGTACATACAAATTAACTGTGAATTTAAGTAAGTACCTAATTGTAAGTCAAGGGCAGATGTCCTTGAATCCCAGCTACGAAACAAAAATTTTGACTTGAATTTTCATGAAAATTGAAAATTCAAGATTCAAGTCAAAACAAGAGAGCAAGAAGAGTGTTGTTAGCTGTCAACCTTTTCTTCAATAAATAGTTCAATAGAAATTAAAGAACATTAAAATTAAACTATATTTATAATTGTTTACTTGAATGGTTAAAGTTTAACAATTAAGGACTAGTGGACTTTTAATCAGACAGTTATCAAAAAATACAATAATTATAGCTTTTAGTCTAAATATTGTTCGTTCACGCATAACTTAAATGTCAAGGTGTGAAGTGTGAAGTAAGTATTAACTACTTGATACTTCGTTTCAAAATATAACAACGACTGAAGTGACACGAATTTCGCCTAATATCAATGTGCAGTGACAACTAACATCATCTAGAAAAGTAAGTAGCTTCTATTCATGGTTTAGAATTCAGAATTCATTATTTATTATGTAGTATAAGCTAATAAGTCCTTGTTTCAAAGAGAGGAAGAAATCATAAATATATTTTTAGGTATCTCTCTTAATATCGTACCTGAATTGTAACTTGCATTCATTAATTCATTTTGCAGGAGCTACAGTTTTAACCAGAATCAGTAGGAATCTTTTACCAAGCATCAATTCAACTGTTATATTGTTCACAAAATGGACTACTCAAAATGCAACATGCATAAACCTGCCAAAGAAGCCATCGTGTTCCCCAGGGAAAGGATGACTTTGGCTTTAGGAATAGCTCAATCGTTGTTTGATAGCGATCTCGACAAAGCCCGCCTCTGCTATGACAAAACCATGGCCAAGGCAAGAGACATCACAGGAGATCCTGAAGACTGGATTGACGAAGGTCGTGTCAAATACGAGGCAGTGGTCAAGAAGATCTGGCACATCTTTAAAAGCAACTTTGAAAACTGCTGCATGATGACGGATTGTTACTTAAATACTGAATTCAATGGCCCCATTGAAGAGTTTCAGAAGAAGGTCAAGGTTGCGATGGACGAGCTTTTGGGGGAGGTTGGAGAGTCGGCCAAAAAAGAGTACAAGAGTTTGGTGGACAAGGCTTTGGAGGAATATGTACTATGGGCTTCATGCATTTCGTTTTATTTTCCACAAATACTGCGCAAATTGGCAGAAGATCAAACGGATACAAAGAAGGAACAACAGAGCAAAAAGTCGGCACCAAAGCAGCAACAGAAGCAATCGTCTTCGTCAACGGAAGCACCAAAGGACCAAGTCAAAAGTAAGCTTTTGTTTCTCTCAAATCTTTGAAATTGAAAATATTTTGTTTCTGTTTTGCTGTTTTGATAAACTCTTGAATCTAAAAATTTTCTACAAGTAACTTTGATTTTTTCACAAAGAAACGAAAAAGGAGATGCCGAGTTCGAGTTCAACTGGAGAAAAGCCATTGAAGCATGAGGAGAAACGTAAGGCTTTTTAATTTTTATTATCGTACCATAATATTTTGTTGGCACTTATAATATAATATGTATGTAAGTCCTAAAAAGATCGCTACATTTTGAATATGTAGATTGATGTATCTTTTTTTGAAATTTCAAATTGTACATAGATTTCGGAATTTTAAAAATTAAAAACAGTTTAAAATAACCTTCTTTGTTTTTTTCAAGTCGTGGAATGGGCGAAAGAAAATCAATCAAATATTAAGGCAATGAGTCAACTAATGCAATTGATGCGAAAACAGTCTGCCAAGCAGGGCAAGCGCAAATCACCCACAGGGCAGGAGGATTTGAACGAGTCTCAACAATCCATGACTGATGCAGAAGCCAAAGTCCCGCGTAAGTATCTGTTTACGTCTTTAAAATATTGTTATCTTTGTTACTGGTTAAAATTTTAATTTTTCAAAACATCTTGCCTCTGTTTAATATCGATTCTGCATTTTATAATTTGCTTAACTATTCTCTTTGCTAAGGTATAACTTTTGAGCAAGTATTTTGTAGAATAGAAAGGTTTTGAACATTTCACTATTTCTCATAGGAATGAAACAAGAACGAGAAGAACGGCAGGGGAGTCCAACGTCAAAGGAAACAGATGCAGGGAACCCGGAAGATGAATTTCTTCCGGAGCTGGAGAAAAGTAAGAGAGTTCTTTCAAACTTTGAACTACCTATATCTATGTATTAGTACCTTTGTGAAATCTGAAATTGTTTGTTAAACTATTAAAAGTAGAGGCTTAATAATCTTCTTTATTTTTTAAAGTCATGGACGAAGAAGAAGTAGAAAATCTATCAACCGTGGGAAAGATCACAAGCAACGACGGAAAAGGTACAAAAACTTTGTGATTTGATATTAATGCTAATTAACCATCAAATTTTGATGACATCTCAAAAAGTCATCATCTTTTCAACTGCACTGTTTGAATTTTTAATTGGTTTTTATAGCAGTTGGACAGCCCGTGGGCAATTTGGAAGGGACAATGGCTGAAATGTTGAAGACGCTGAAGGAAATGAATGATTCCTTGATTGCCGTGCAAAAGAAGCAAGAGCAGCAGAAAAAGATTTTTTCAGAGTCTCTGAAAAGGGAATTGAGTGAGTTTCGCAACGCCGTCAACAATTCAGTCATGGAAAAATTGAAGGACAAGAACTTGAAGCAGTAGAGCATTTCTTATTTGACCTGCATCTTTAAACTTGGATTTTGAGGAGATATTTATTGTACTTTCTATACGTTGGTCAATGGTCACTTTTCTTCGGGTGATGGCCAACCAACGAACAAGCTATTAATTATTAATGTATTATTTATCTATTCCTATAGTTATAATTTCATTTTTTAAGTTAATCCATTATTGTCTATTATCTAATAGATATTTAACATTAGGTTTATGTGTTATGTTAGCTAATTGAGCAATGATTACTATCTAAAGCAAATTTACGCTCAAAATTTCTTCCCGTTTATAATAATGCTTGTTTGCTTGTATCATTTTTATCATTCCTTTCTTTTCGTTTTTCTACATTTTTTGAATAATTTTTGTAAGTAATATTGCCAGTGTTTGGTGTTTGCTAGTGAAAATAGTAAACAAGCTCTAGATTACAATTTTAGTGTTATGTTCCATATGTTTTTTTTGTTATGCAAAAAAGATATTTCATTTCATATTTTCATTTAATTTGTAACTTGTCATGAAGGACTTAAGTTTATAGCTAATGTGAATTCATTCAGGAATAATGTGCTAATATAAATGATATAAATTAAAATTTTGAACTTAAAGTTTGTGCTTAGAAATACCGTCTCTGATCTTTGATGTCTACAGAAAACGACTAGACTTATCGTTAGATACATTTTCTTGGTCCATTTAAAAGGCCAAACCATTCAGGATTACCCGGCTGTAAATTGAGAGCTTTCAGCCGAAATAGTTGATTAGTTCAACCATGTGATATGTGACCAACCAATGTGATACAAAAAATATTGACTTAGAAAAATCTACTCTTCGCGAATAAGAAAACAGCTAATCGTATCATGACCTTGGTCCTGATAATGAAGAATACCTACAGCAACTGGAATATCCACAAGACGATGATGAGCCAGGTCATAAAGTTCGTCAACTCTTCTTTGAGGGGTCGGACATCTGTTACGTTCTGTGTTCTGCTTGGACAAGGTTCTTGGTACAGAGCATAGTCAAGTTGAAAATGTCATTATGGATCTATATTACAGAGTTAAATGCACTGATGCATGAAAAATATAAAATAGACGTAATTTGTATATGCAAGTAAGTAGATACATACTAAGTATTTTGCATTCTTTATTTCAAAAAGTAAACAGCTTTATTTGTTTTAGTGGTCTTATTTTACTGCACTCTTTAAATAAGATCTTATCAAATCTCATAAAATTTTCATCATAGAAAAATCTCATCATGATGAGATTTTGATACGATTTCCATGGCAATTCATGAAAATCTTATCAAAATTTGATCAAATTTGATAAGACTTTTTTCTAAGGGCAAGCTCAGTATACGTATGGATAATATTGAGATGAATACGATATCCTTGGTAGCAGAAACTGACAGAAAAAAACTGGAAATTTCCAGAAATGGATAATCGGAAAATTTTCTTCCCTTCTTTTCGTATTCTTTTCGGACAAGTCAGACGTGTCTTTTCTACTTACTCAGTTTGCAGTTAGCAGTTGAGGGCTTAGGATTTCAGGCTGAATCAGTCTGGCTGATTGCTGATTGTAAGTTATTTAATTAAGTACAAATACGTACTTCATTTTAAAAAGTGACCGTAATCTACGAGTTTATGTATTTAAGTATTTACATTTAGTGAACGGAGTATACAAACGCTACTGAGTTATTCTAGTTAAATAATAAATAGCAACATTTTAAGCAAAATAACTACTAACTATCTTAAACCTTTGACATCACAGCTGCTTTAAAATATTTTAAAATTATAAAACTTATAAAGCAAGTACAGAATATTAAATCACAAAAATATCACCTTAAAATGGATCCCCATCAATTAACAACGAAACGAAGTTCTGATGTAAGTATATTTGAAGTAAATACATTTTTATTACAGTTTTATGCTTGTACAAACTATTTGAAGTAAATATTTCGTATTATTTCTAAAATTTATTATTCAATACTAGTTTATGAATCTTGATATTGATTGTTTGCATGCAAACTTTTATGATTTTGCATTGAGTCCGCTTTGAATTTTCTGTAAGTATCATAATATACTAACTGGATTTGTTTTATGTATTTCAATCTTTTATTTTGCAGGTAAGTTCAGTTCAAAACGATGGTATCTCGAGAATGAAGAACGAATGGGGAGACGGTGCTCAGGATGAAGCTAAACGCTTTAAACCGGAATTCTGCCCACTACAAATGGATAATGTAAGAAATCAAGTTGCTATTATATTTTATTGCTTTGCTAGAAATTATAAAGGATTATAAGTAAGTATTCGTACAAATTCTATCAATGTATGCAAAAAAATACTGTAAAAATAGATAAAAGATGCTAGGATTGGTGTAAAATTGATTTGCTGACTCAAAATTCTTCTTTTAGGTTCTTGAAAAAGTATTTTCTTATCTGGATGTGAAATCGATCAAAACTGTTCGTCAAGTGAGCAAATTTTGGAATGTTGAAGGAGCCAAGACGCTAATGACAAAATGTTATTTACAAGTCCCCCCATATCTACATGCTAAAGATATTTCGAGCAATAGCAACGAAATGGAAGAGTTTAAAGCATTTGTAGCCTACAAGTCAAGTGATCATTCAATGATTCCGAACATCACTGTCGATAAAGTCTGTGACATTGAGATGTGGAAATCTCTTGGAGTCCTGGGACCTCAAGTAAAATCACTCAAATTGGATAATGTTTTTGATGAAAACGATCGGCTGAATAATCTTCTGGATCTCCTACCGAACCTCAACTACTTGAACTTGCATAATGTGGAGATGTATGGCTGTTGGATTAAAGTAGAATTGATCATTAAGGCCCTCACTTCTGTAATGTCCAAGTCTGAGAAGGATGGAAAGCCGCCGCTGGTGATTTCATTCATGGATCTTCAACCCAAAACTGTGGAGCAACTGGATGAGATTGAAAGATTTTCAGACTGCAAGAACATTATGATGGAGAAGTTCCAGTTTAAAATTGATCCCAGACCTTTTGTAAGTGTTCCGAACCTCAAGGCTAGAATCGTCAACATTATCAACAAACTTCTGTCAGCAAACCAAAAGATCCTAAAAGAAATTACTTTGGGCTATTGTGACTATTATCTTTATGCCATCGACTTTCCCTGTTTGTCCGCAGTCACCCACATGAGTTTGCATTTCGTAGGATCGACTGCCAATGTCCTAAATTACAAGTTTTCTCCGTCGTTCCGATTTTCCGAGAATGTCCCCAATTTACGAGATATTAGTTTTCACTACCTAAATACTTCGTACATGTATGGAAGAATAATGGGACCTACAATTGACGGAAGTTTTTTTGAAAACCTACTTGAAAGTACTGGGACTGCCGCCTCCGTCAATCGGCTATCTAGTATAGGTGGCTTCTCAGATTATGCTGATGATATTCTCTTCAAAACTTTTCCAAATATCCGAGACTTGGAGACTTTTGTGGTTTGGACCTCTGATGAAATGCTCCAGCCTCTATGGACACTTGGAAAAAATCTGACAAAGCTGCATTTGGGCTTTGATGTGAGTCACAAAGTTCCTGATTTTGACTGTCTTTTAACTGGATTAACATCGGAGACAGTGGAGAACATTAAAACGGCATCAAACTTGGACGCTTTTACTTTGGAAGAGTTGGATTCGTTGAGAGTCAGCCCATCGATTATGAATCTTAAAGGTGAGTTTTATCTACAGTCTAAAATGTTGTTAGGTTTTACTTTTTCATGTTTTTGAATAAGTAAATTATAAATATTTATCAACTTTTATAATTTCTCTAATACTTTTGTATACAAGCAATCGTCAAAGCTTATTAATTATCAATCGTGTCATGTGTATTGAATTTTGTTTAGAACTGGAGCATCTTACGATCGAGCTTCGTGCAAATTGTAAGAGTATGACGGAAAGAATGTTGACGGTGGCAACAAAATGCGCGTTCAACCTTTTGCCAAACAACCCCCGGATCGATATTGAAGTTTACGACTACCCCACTGGACTGAAACGTAATTCAACGAGTCAATATTTAGAACAAATGACAGTTTTGGACTAATTTTAGTACTTATTTAAGTAATGTACATACTTATGATATTATTACCTTTTTAAAACACATAATTTTAAAAAATGTCCGAATTCTGTTTGTCTATACAGGTGGGAGAAAGATCTTTGAGGAAGTTTCAAAACTACCCAACGTAACCATGGAGTTTCATGAATTCAGTGGCTTCAGTGATGACGGTGAGACTGATAGTGAAAATGAAAGCGAGAATGAATCTGAGAATG
>JAQIVE010003019.1:0-18067 GCA_034698285.1 Sminthurinus bimaculatus | reverse complement strand
CTTTGACGAGGGAATTATTATTGATTGATTATTTTCTGCAAATGGCTTCTTAAATTCTGTATGTATAAAGGTACTCATTGGGTACCTACCATAAATAATTATAGCCCTAAAATCAAGGATAAAGAGTTTCTATTCAAATAAATGCGCGTTTTCAACCAAGCATTTTACTATTTTAGTGCCTTGTATACAAAAATTTTGAATTTGACCATCAGCTGATTTTTTCCCGCTCGCCCAATAAAAAATTCGCGGAAGGTTTCAATTTAAATTAAATTTAGATTTTTTTTAAATACAGAGCCGATGCAAACTTTTAAATGTAGATGGACTAATTTTTCTTGAAATTCGATTAATTAACTTTGGCCAGTTTAAATTTCCCGCGCATTACGTACAATGTACAGCCAACGATTTCTGGACAATTTACATATTATAAAAAACAGTGGGCTGGACGCCAAAGCTGCCTAATTTATTGTCCTTGATAAATATTTACTTGGAAACGTTTTCGTTTCCCCCGATGGCAAATTTTTCGACTTGACCCAATATTTGCGAATGACTCCCTCGTGACTTATTTTATTTTATCCTCATCTAAATATTTACTCGAGGTAATTCGGAATCTATTCTCTGTATTGTATTGTATATGTGGGTGGGATGTTTCCACCCACACGGACAATACAATGTTTGTCCCCACATTAAGATAAGTGGTGACTTTCTCCCGGGTGAAAGCATTCTTTTTTCATCCGCCTACATAATATGACAATTTACAGAATTTGTGTGCGTGGAAAATTAGTTGATAGACTTTTTGCTCTGGCCTGGTTTCGATTTTCGATGTTCACGTGGGTCAATATCAAAACTAAAGTAAAGAAGAAAGCGGGGTTTTTTTGGGGAGGGGGGGGGGGTAATTCCAATAAAGAAAGAACACATTTAGTCAAGCCCGCGTTATTAATGAGTCGTTTCCGGGCTGATGAGGAGGGAAATGAGTGCAACAGCAATAGCAATTGCATGACATGACATGACACGAACGACTTTCTCCGGTTTTGTGTTTGGGTAATGAGCGAAGCCTCACAATGACTCGAGCTCTCCTTATTATTATTATTTACCTACATATTTATGTATTGGTCCCGTGTCTTGGCTTGGTTTGGGCTAGTCCCCGGTCCTTTGTTTATTTTGGTTTGTTTCCTTTCATTCCATATTTATTTATTTATTTGTCGTTGGGTGCTCCTCATTTGTTTCGCTAATCATAATAATCAGCATCGTTTTAGCCCCACCACAGACAGACCACAATGGGACAGAACCAGAAGTAGAACCAGAGCGAGAGAAAAGGCAGAGCAGAGTATTTAGAGTAGAATGAACTGGATGAATTTTCCAGCGGAGTAAAATCACGGGACTCTTTTAGCCTGGTTACTGAATGCTGGACGGATAGATTTGTCCGTGCCGTGCGTAACGTAACGAGGAAATGAACAGGAGCTGGAGTTGGGACGAGAGTAGAAGAGTGATTGAGTGAGTGAGTGAGTGATCCTCTGTAGTAGGGGATACAATTAAAATAATTGGCTTAGCGTCTCCTCCATTAATTACTTTCATATTTACCAGTCAGCTCTCTCTCTCTCTCTCTATCTCTATGTGTTCGACAACCAAAACGACGACTCATTGTCATTCTCAAAAAACCCGGGACGCGGGCAAACGGAGTGGAATCACAGAGAGAAAGCCAAAGAGAAAGCCAAAGAGAAAGCCAAACAGAAAGCTCATGAAAAAGGGAAAGAGGATTGCGGATTCAAGTGGAAGAGCTGCTGCTGCTGATTGAGCTGACTCTGATTAAATTTCGAATTTCGTCCTTTTCTCCAGGTTTCTCCCGTTCTCTGTCTCTCATTTTGCCCCCACGGTCGGCGTCCAACTCCCGGGTTTTTAATACACAAAATTATATCCACAACATTATATTTATTAATGAAGGAGGAAAAATCTCGGCCGAACCAGGACAAAACCGCGACAATTCTATGAAAATTTGCTGTTGATGAAAATTAAAATACAAATCTATTTGGATTTTTACGGAATCCTTGCATAAAAATCCAAAATGTATTTTTCTTTAATTAGTGGCCTTGATTAGAAAAAAAATTCCTAATTTTTTTTCAGCTTTGATGAAAATTGTGTAAAATTCGTCATTTTTTCGGCAAAGTCTTTGTTATAATAAAATGGACAAAGTGCGTGCATTCGACTGGCGGTTTTTTTGTGGATTCGCGGGTGGACTTAAAAAAACGGAGGATTCTTTGAATGCAGCGGCAGCTTTATTTTGAAGAGAGTCGTGAGAAAGAGTCTGAGAATGAAGCTAAATCTGAGGTTGAGTTAAGTTGAGTAGAGTAGAGTTGATACATACAGCCAAGTTGCTTCACTGTGATTCTGATTCAGCTTGTGGTTTGTTTCTCGGGGCTGTGGGAAAAATTACGAGTCGCCCGAGTTTTCCCGCAAGGAGAAAGTGAAAGGTAGAGCAAAGGATGGAAGCGAGACTGGAGAAATTGAGGCTGGAGAAAGCTGGAGAAAGCGGGAGAAAGTGTGAGAGAATTTTCCCGTGAATGTGCATCGACTCGGCTTACAAATGACGACGTGTTCCCTTTGATGTTGCCTCTCGGCGTTGACTCTGAATTTGGCTGTATGTGTGTACAGTCGACTTTGGCAGTGCATCCATGTAACAATCTTACAAATCTCGTATAATATATATAGCCACACACACATGTGGACTCGGAATGAATTGCAAATTGAGAGGGATTCTCTCATCCCTCCACAAGTGGGGCCCTCCCCCTTTATTGCTTTCTCCAGTTCACTTTCTCTATTACTCTCTCTCTCTCTTCCTTGTCTGTCTGTACACCGATAAAAATGCGTGTTTCTCCTCCCACCTCATCCAGACGAAATAAAACACGACGACACACTTTGTCAAAATAAATAAGTATAAAAGGCACCCAAGTGGAAGAGAAAAAGCGGGAAATCCGCGGGCAGTCAATGTCAAAGTAAAAGCAAAAAAACCGAAAAAAATCAACCGGCGTCGCAATCTTCCTGTTTTTTCATCAAAGGGAAAAAATTAACCGTATGAAACCATGTACAATATACAATGTACATGAATTATTTATCACTTTCTCTTTTGTGCTTTCTCCGACTTTCACCAAAAAAAATTCTACTAATTCCAAAAATTACCAAATAGATGAGATAATCAAAATTCTCCATTTTTATGGGTTTTTTTCTGGGAATTTTAATTTTAATGAGGATAATTTTCACCAGCCTCACAAAAATTAAAGAATTGGGAGAAAGTGGGGGGGGGGGGTGAAATGAATCTCTTTCCCCAGAGCCGCAGCTCGTTTTTTGCTACATGTATCTGGATATTTGTCCAGGATATTGATACAGTATTTGCATTTAGATTTGCATTTGAATTAGCGGCTGGAGCTCCGCTGGAACTGGAACTTGGATTAGGATTTATATTTGGATTCCAGGGTTGATGTGGACAAAGTGGCTGGACACAAATATATACATACATACAAAGTACAAATATTGTACAAATGTCCGATCTCATATCATATGTATGTATCATGTCATGTGTCGTGAGGTCATGACGATGGCCATGGTGATGGTGACGCACAGGGTTCTCTTTCTCTCGGTGTCCTCTTTGTCCCGGGTTGTATGGAGCCCGGGATTTTTTATTCATGAGCCAGACCAGTCTGTGAGTCTCCACTTTTCGCACCACAGCACAGCACAGCACAACGAACCACTCAACTCGACTCAACTCAACTCTCGCTTTCTCCAGCTTTCTTTTTACCTTGGCAATGAGAGGTGCGGACAAAATAACGAAATACAACCGCACAAAGGAATTATTATCATTCCCCCTCATTTATATTGTATATTGCACAACAAACACACATCCACATCCAAATTTAGCTCCGGCTCCATGACGATGATGATGACGACGATGACGATGTAAATCCAGGATGTACCGTAAATTCCGGATTAATCCGGCACCATCTAAAAATTCAAACTGTACAGAAAAAATGGTGAAAGTGAAAGCAAAAAAGAAAGCACAAGGTGAAAGTTCTTTCACTTTTTATCAAAACATCTTGTTTTATCTTTATTGGATACGATGCGGTTATTGCCATTTATTCTCAGCCAGATTATCATTATTATTATTATTATCATTATGATCATGTATCGAATTCTCCCGGGTATTGTGTATCCTTTTATTTCCCGGCTCCGTCACATGCATTGTAATCCAATAATTGCGATTGCTTCCATTAATTATTAGACAGGGGGAAAGGCCTCAGCCCCGTTTAATAACCTTTCTTTTTGCAGTTCACGAGGGAACTTTTTAACATGTATCCTTGATTTTTTCCAAAAAATATCCTTGAACCTCCAAAAAATTCAGAGATTTAAGGGCCACAGCTCAAATTTTAAATTTTAGCGGTGTAAAAAATTTTTAAATGGGCTCAAAATCTAAAATTGGCAAATTTTGGCAGTAAAACCCGGCTTTTTTGGTCGATTCCACGGTTACACATGAAAATGCACCCTTCTAAGGATATTCTTTGGAGCCACAGAGTGAAAGTCGGAGCAAGTCGATAAGATTAGTTATCTGTTGTATATTGTACTGTATGTATTTATATACATGTTTGTTATGGAGAAAGTAGGAGAAAGCTGGAGAAAGTTGGAGTCTCAAGTTATTGCTTGTAAATATTAGTTGATACATACATACATTTTAATCCCTGGCAAAAGTCGCCGAGTCACTTTGCTCCTTACTTTCACTCTATAAGCTTTCACTCTCTCCTTTTAGCTTTCACTTTTGGCCACTGCCAACCGTGTAACCGTGGAAATCCGGATATGAATTTCCAAAATTCAAATTCCAATCCAGCGTCGTCTCCACTTTCCTCTCCGCTATCGAATCCATTAGCCAGACGGAGAAAGTGCTGGAGAAAGTAGCGGAGAAAGCTGTTTTCGAAATTAATCCTTTATCCTTTTTCCTTTGATTGATCTATCAGGGGGCTTAAAACAGGCCATTTTGACTATGGCGGAGAAAGTTACACGTTTCAAAAAATAGTCTCTGCGATCAAGTGAAAGTCGGTGAAAGCAAAATGAAGATAACCGGCACAATATGCGGCAGTTAATATTCATAATGAATCGACGGAATGTTTCAATCTCACCATTTAGTGAAAAACCCGGGAGAAAGCAAAAGTGAACGTAAAAGTGAAAGCAAAGGTGAAAGCAAAAATGAAAACGAGAGATTCACTTGCATAAATGTAAACTGCTGGGAATCTTTACATAACTCGACGATGAATGCAAATGAGTGCGTGAGAGAAAGCCGGAGAAAGTGGAGAAAGTCCGGGAAAAATTGATTGGACTTTCTATCGACCATTGAAGCAAAGACTCGTTACCGTTATACCGTGCGATGCGATACGATGCGATGCGATGGATTCTCAGAAAGTGAAAGTGGTGAAAGTAGTAAAAGTACATACTGTGAAAACGGGTAATATTACAAAGAAAATATTGCACATTACACAGATGACTGGACAGATAATTTCAGTCAACAGGGAATCACACCGGGGACTTTCACCAAACCTTTTTGCACCGTGTAAACATCCTTTCTCCCTTGCACTTTCACTTTGACTTTTACTTTCACTCTTGAGAATTTTCACAGGAGTAAAAAATTCCGGAAAAAAATCTAAATGGGAATTTCAATGCTCGACTTTCACTCCATTTTTTCCAGCTTTCTCCAGGAAAATGGGATGCCGAGATTTTGAGAGTGATAGTGGATACAAAAAAACATGGAGAAAGTCGGGAGAAAGTCAGTCACTGGTTTTGGCTGGTTTGTGACTATCAAGTTGGAGCTGATTAGCATTCCAGGAAGGGAGTGCGTGGCTCTACTTTGCTTTCTCTTGCTTTCACCCACGATGACTTTCTCCCATCTGCTTTCACTCTAGGTATACATACGTATACGTATATCCGCCTCCATTTTTATTTCCCTCGAGGAGCTCCCAACAAATTCACCTTACCGCCGTCTTTTCCGGGTTCTTCCCATTAAACCCGGGCAACGGAGGGAAAAAAACAAAAAATAAATGGACTATTTCCGAAAAATCCGCATCCTGACTTTCTCCCGACTTGCTTTTTTACGCACTTTCTCCACATCTTTTCATTTTCCCTGGAAATTTGTAGAAAACTCTTTACTTTTTCAAAATTGGAAACATGTTTGAAGAAATAGGGACAAAAAAAATGACTTCCATGCTTGCAAAAAAAAATTGTGCAAAATTTCATTCTGTAAAGTACATTCAAAACAAAAATCTGGAACGGATCTCTCTCTCTTGGTTTGATGTGGGCAAAAATAATGTTGGTATAAATTATTAAAATCCACGAATTTGCCAATCTGCCGCTGTAATTGAGGGTGAAATGGAATGGGGGATAAACAGAGACGGAGAATAATAACACAGAAATATGAAATTTAAAAAATGTAAGGAATCAAGATGATGAACCAAAAAAAAGAGGTTCAGCGTCTTGTTGAAAAAAAAATGAAAAAATGGGAAATTACTGGAGCGGAAATGTAAATGCCCTTTTCCTACAATTTTTTGGAATGAAATGGAAAATTTGCGATTTTTCAGCTCAACTTGTCCTTTAAAAATACGGAATGATATGAGGGCGGAGAAAAAACATGGAAAAATAAGGATAAAACGTAATTTCCTGTACGATGTGTTAGCGTCGCATCCTCTTTGGTCTGGAGTCCAGGAATCAACATCAAATTGAGATTTTGATGTATAAAATCCAGAGAAACAGATCCAGATCCAGATCCAGACCCCGAGAATTGCATTAGGAGAAATGGCCTATTGAGCTTTGAACTTTCTCCGGGTTTGCTTGTGCTTTCTCCCGGACTTTCTCCACCCAGGGAAACGGCATAAGGTCACTGCAGACATGTATGCACAAAGATTTGCAAAAAAATGTTCCAATTCCCAATTTGACATTTTCCCGGGCATCTAATGGCGAATTGCAAAATAATCTGCTCTTTCTATTGAGAGTCACTTTTCCGGGCTAAACGATGAAATGTGAAGGCGACGGAGAGAGAAAGCTGGAGAAAGTCGGAGAAAGCTGCCTCTGATTTGCCGCTCTTTGGATTCCGTCCTCGTTCGGGGATTTGCGCCTACGAAAAAAAATTGCCGTTCCAGCGCCTTTTCTCCATGAAAATTCATTTCCAGCCTGATTTTCGATTCATTATTATTCCCGGTATTATTGTTATTACCCTGATTATTGAGATTTTTATGGAGCAAATCTTGAGCGACATTTTTCGCGTCGATATATACATAAAACAACTCTTTTTCTCGGGCTTTAAGAATTCTGCAGATTTTTTCGGCATAAAATATTGCAAACTTGGAGAAAGTAGCGCGAAATTTTGTTAACCTAACATTTTTTGATGCATTAACTAAATAACAATTTTTCTGCTTGATACTAACGCACTAATATTTGCTTTCTCTTTCTGTTTCCTATCAACTTTATCCTTGTAGAGTTTCGCCGGGGCTTTTTTGCGACATCCTTGGAAATCCCGGGATCAACTTTTTTGAAATTAAACGGATTTGGATACATCTTCAAAAAAACGATGGTGCTCCTGGTTTATTGTAAAAATGTGAAAAAAGAGTGTTGTTTAAAATTGTGACGTGTTAAATTTCAAAAAAAGTTTCAAAATTTCAAAATAAAAGTGAAGGACGTGATTTTAAACTGTGCAAATGAATTTTGAGCTTTGGCGGACTTTTACCGGCTTTCACCCGCCTCAAGTGAAAGGCTGAGCATGGATAATTTCAACGATTACACATCAACAACCGCATATCAGAAGAACCGACATGAGTCGGGGCCGGAGGAGGAAGCGGGACCCGGGTCACGGGTAGGGTCAGGTCAAGGTCAAGGTCAAGGCCCAGGTCCGGGTCTCGGGACCTTAGAAACCCAACCTGGGACGTATCCTTACAATCACGGTCATATCAATGTGCATCCAGGGACTGGATACAATTACGCCAGTTTAACCCGAAACCGAAACATATCGCATCAACCCCCGCCTCCGCACTACCCGGATCTTTTGATGGACCCCGAAATCGAGGGTCAGTGCAAAGGTCAGGGTCAAGGTCATGGTCAAGAATTGCCAGAAGAGGACTGGCAACAAAGACGACGCCCGGATCATATCCACCAAGAAGCTCCGGAAGACTGGAGAAGTCAATACGCCAATGGAAACAGTCATCCGGGTATTCACTATGTCACCGAAGGTCACCATATCAAAAGCCCGCCATATCATCATCATCATCATCATCCCCATTTTCATCAATTCCCGCCATATCAACCCGAAATTACCGACTCTCCGTCCGCTTACAGTCATTCCGGGACACAAGGTCACAAGTTCAACTTTGACCCGGGTCATGTGACCCAAGGTCAAGGTCAAGGTCAGGGTCATCGAACCTCAATCCCCAACGGAGGGATAAACATCATCAACAATTTGACATATCAACACGAGGACATTAAGGAAAACGGAAATGACCTGATAGGTCACCCGCACCCTCACCCCCAGTACCCCAACCCCGCGAATCTCACCCTCAACCTGACAAACGGGGGGTGTCACAACAACAACCTTTACGACCGAGGTCAGGACAACCCCCTCCTTCTCAACTATTCCACCGTGGGCCGGGACACCAGTCGAGATTTAGTGGTGCGTCAACTCCAGGAGAAATTCGGGGTGGTCCGGGTCAGCTCGGGTCACCCCCAAAACTTGAGGTCACTCGACCTTCAAAATGACCCCTCCAATGACCACCCTGCTTTCCCCGGGTACAATCACGTCCAATTGTTAAACGGGCTCAAACCTCATCAGGGGAACAATCATGTGGTTAAAGGTCCGCAAATGACCGAAATCGGGGTCGGAGGTCAACTTCCAGGTCACGGTCAGGGTCAGGGTCACAGTGAAAGTGCAAACTACGGCGACGAGGAGGAGGATCAAGAAGAAACTCCCTGTTTTTTGCTCGACTCTTTACAGTGGCCGTGTTTGGGTCAGACTGAATCGGCAGGGGCAAATTTAAATACAAATACAAACACAGCAAACGGACAGCCCGCCGCGGGTGGGGGTAAAATTTGCGGGGATGGTCCCGGGAAAAGTGAAAATTCCAACCCCCACCCCCATCGATCGATCGACGGACTGTACTGGAAGTCGGTGTGGATCCACTGCCGGCTCCCCCTTCTGCTCCTCCTTGTCTTTGCCCTCCTCGTCATTTTCCTGTTCTTCTCCGGCATCCTCATCTACTTTAAATGTAAGCCACCCCCATGAAATCAAAAACCTGTTCATTTGATTATGATTACAACACAAATTTGATTTGACCTCGGAGCCACTAAATCAACAAACTTTTAACCAAACGTTGACCCCGGGCATTTTTCCGGTCCATTTAATGCCCATTCTTTTATACTTTTCTGGCTATTTCTTGCAGATGTTCCTTATAGAGCTCACGGCCTCGGAGCGAACGGTAATTTCAAACTTTCTCTTTACTCTTTTCGACCCTCTGCTTTTTAACTTTCCCCGCATCCTTACATATTAACACTAACGTACGTTTAACATTAGTCGGGATCAAATTAACCACCGGCTATTAGTTGTAGTACAACAAGCTTTCTCTGCTTCTTATCTCGGGCATATGTATTGCTGTCGTGGAAAAATGGAAAATTTCCTACTGCTAAACTTACGTTCTACGCCATCATTATCATTAGCATTAGCATGGGCATCCGCATTATCATTGCGGAGAAACATGGAGAAAGTTGGGCGGAAAACTTGTAGCTCCAGTTTGATTGCGAACATTTCCCTTGACCTCGAGGCAAAAACAGGATTTTCCTTGTAGACGGGAGGGAATTGCTGGAGATTCATCCTCGGCGTGTGTACTCGGCTTGAATTCTTGAATTTCAAGTGAAAGTTAAAGTGAGCAGAGAAAGCCAAAGAGAAAGCGGCGGAGTTGTTTGCTGTTTGCTCCCTTCAGGAAATCGAGTTAGGCAAAAGTCGACAAGGTAAATTTCGTCCACGTCTGCCAGACTGCCAGCCTAACTCTAACTCTATTGACTTTCTCCAGCTTTCTCCAGAGAGAAAGTGTGGGAGAAAGTCAAGTCGGATGTTCACTAGCGGTTTTGGGGAAATCTAATTATTGACCCTCTCCACTAATTGTTAGCCTCGACCTGTCTGTCTGTCTCGCTGTCTTTTATTCTCGGCTTAAAGTGAAAGCGGGAGAAAGCCGGAGAAAGTAAGACGATTATGGCTCGGGAAATATAGGCAAGTTGGCTGACATAATTATTTGCCCATTTATACAGAAATCGACCCACAATTCATGGAAGCGTCTTTATTATTACAAAATATGCTAATAATTGTGCAAAATAAAGGCAAATTAATTTTTTAGAACAGCCGTTAAACTTTTTGCCTCAACGTGAAAACCTTTGATCGATCTTCAGTTGTTTTTTTCTTTACTTTCACCGTTGTTTTTAATTTTTAGCAATTATACTCTTTTTTGAAAAAATAGTGGTAAAAAATTTACTTTCACCATTTGTTTGCATGGAGAAAGTAAAATTTGAGAGGTGACGTTTGAAAAAACAGAGAGTAAAGTGCAAAAGGTATGGAAAAGCTTTGAAATTCGACCCCGAAATTCCTGCACTCCTTAAACCGGGGAACAAAAGAGGTGGTCGGAGAAAGCAGGAGAAAGTAAAAGTAAAAGTACAAGTGAAAAGGGCGAAATTCGAATTAAAGTCAAAGGGGATAAATTTCACAGAGTTTTTGCGTATGGAATGGTATGGTTTGGTGCAATCCGGGACCCAGAGGCAGCAGCCCCCACTTTTTAATGAGAACACTTACATACTTTCACCTCCACTTTCACTTTTGCGTTCACTTTGACTTTCACTTTGACTTTCACCTTCGTTCTTACTCTCCCCTCTTTGACTGAGATGGAGTTACAAAGTCAAACTTTTTACATACATTGTCTGCCGCAAAAACTGCATACATATAGGAATACATACACACAAAAAGTTGCAGGTTAAAGTGTGTGCTTTCTCTTGTTCCCCCTCCTTTGATAATAATCGTCATTATTATGCTCAGAAGCTCATTAAAAATAATGCACAGCTTTCCCCTCATTTTTTTTATTCTTTTACATGTTTTCCAAACTTTCTTTTGCAACCGCTCCCGTAATTTGGTCTAAACGGAGAATATTTTATACAAAGCCCGACTTTCCCCACAAGCCGACAGGTTGGTGGTACTTTTTCTTGAACAAACGAAGACGTTTATTTTCGTCTTGAGACGAAAAGACGTCGAAATTCTAGAAAATTTGAAGAATGTCCAAGAAGAGATAAAAAACCCGGAGAAAGTGGAGAAAGTGCACCCAGTTTTCTCCGACTTTCTCCACTTTCCCCGCACCTTGTTTATTTTGCCCCTCTTTTTTTTACCTCAATTTTAAAGGGGAAGTGAACGCTTGCACTTTTCTATGGAGAAAGTACTTTCCATTGTTTTTCCGTTTCTGCTTTCTCCTGCTTTCTCCGAAAGGTGATCCAGCACCGAAAATAAACGTCAGCTGACCTTTATTCTCATGCCCCGAACAAACGCCGGGGTTAGACAAACATTTCCGGGAACGTCGTCCCAGCTTTCACTCGCTCACCCGTCCCTCGAGGTGAAAGCAACTGGAGCTGCTTTCTCCACAGGACTTTCTCTATTGTTGAGGAGCACTCCCCACGTTTGGGACGTTCTTCAGAATTTTTGCTTTCTCCACTCTTAAAATGGGGCAAGACGTCAAGAGGACTTTCTACGAGAAATTTAAACCCCGCCAAAAATACTCCATGTTAAATTGTATGTACGAATAATCAGGTTAAACCCGCAAAAGTTTTCGGTACAAGGAGCAGCACGGCCATTTGTACCCTTCCAGCAGCCTTGTCCAGAACGGGGGAACAATATGAAAAACAGGAGTAGAAGAACAAGAGAGAAAGTTGGAGAAAGTCGGGTACAAATTTCCATGTAAAAATTGTAGATAAATCTCCAGATTTTTTTTTTATCCAGAGGAGGAATGAAAGGAGCAAAAATTGCATGACAGAACATGGAACATTCAAATCAAGTTGAAGGACTTTCTCTCTATGCTTTCTCCAGCTTTCTCTTTGTGGCGTTGAAAAATGCGGCTGCTCCACTCTGCCATGTTCCTTGCATTTTCATTTACCTTTCTCTTGTACTTTCTCTTTGGGTCGCTCATACACAGTGGAACAAATAGCTTGTCCAAGTTAACCTAACAAACTGGAGAAAGCAACGACGACGACGGCGATGAAGAGGGAGAGTGAATAAAATTATGAAAAGTGAAAGTCAAATAGAGTGGGAGAGAAAGCAGGGAAAGTGTATCGTATCGAAGGAAAAACTAGGGTAGTGCCACCGTTTAAAAAACCGTCTCTTACCCGGGTAACAGACGGAATGAGGAAGTAGAGCGAGAGCAAAAGAGCAGGAGAAATAAAGAGAGGCAAAACATTTTTAGTAGAAAGTACCTCGAGCCTTGTCGATTAAGAGGGGACAGAAGCAGAGAAACCGGAGAAAGTCAAAAGGACGAAGTTGACTACAAATTCATTAATCATGTGCGTCTGTCTCTCTTTCTCTCCTCTCTTCGGCTCCTACTTGACTCGGCCATTGTTATTCAAGTGCAGCCGTCCTGTCCTTTTCCCGTGTAGTTTCGGTTCCTCTTCTTGTTCATTTTCATGTTCACCGATCCGATGTCCCCGCTTCATGTTGAGGTCACAAAACCACATTTTTGCACTTTCCCCCCGATTTTTTCATAAAGCCACAAGTCTTTAAAATTGACAAAACTTTTCCCTATCTTTTGTGACAAAACAAGTCGAACCGATTTTTTACTTACCATTTTGCGTCTTAATTTTTTTAAATTAGATTTTGATGCTTCGAAGATTGTTTAGAAAGCGGAAGCCGGGAAAATTTCGATTTACCCGATAAAAAACCTAATAAAATACTATAAATAGGGTCGAAGAATCAGAAGACGGTGATTCAGTTTCCGTGAAAATCGGGACAAGATTCCGCGGGTATTAGGATGGTATTTCTAGGAAACATTCTGTTTTTGTTTTCTCCCGGTTTTGTTTGCGGGTATCCCCGATTCGGGGTTTAATGATATATTTGATGTGCTGCGTGTTCTTGTGCATACATACACATGGATGCTATTTTGGACTGTGGGGACCGAGTGTAATTTTCCGAGATGTCCGACTAAATCATGGTTGACTGTGATAAAGTATCATTTGTATCTCGCTCATCCGCTTTCCCTCCATTATTTAAATCAACTCTTGCGGTTCTCCAGTTCAAGTCCTTTGCATTCCTGTTTCGAGTCGTATACATACATTTGCATTCGTATTTGGATTTGTGTGCATTTGTACATTTCGCAGAAGAGCAGATTTCCAGTGCTTTCTCTTTTAAACCGAATTCTAAGCGCGAGGATCCTCCTGGACGAAATTTGACGTGTCAAGAGCTCTACGTCCCGCTTTTCTCCAGTTTGCTTTATCCTCGTCGTTTTTTCCTGGTTGTTCTCATGCTGATTTGAATTTGAATATTGCAATCTCCGTGTTTGCAAATCCATTTGAAAACTTTGCATAAATCCCCATCGAAACCAACCAGCAGCAGCGGGATTTTGCCTTTTTACAAAAACAATCCTAAAATCTCCCGCTTTCACTCCCTGTATCAATATCAGGGATCAAGGTTTTATGTACGTTGTACATATTCATCAAAATCCCCTCAAATTTTCATTTTGTCCCATTGTGTCATTGGTCAAAAACCCGAGGTGAAAGTTCAGTCGGTGAAAGTTCGATAGGAGAAAGTCCCGTTGGTCAGCAACAGTTGAAGTGCGGGGATTGAGAATCAAGCTGTTTTTTGGGAAAGTGAAAGCCAGACTTTCACCGTGCTTTCACCACAACTTTCACCACGACTTTCACCACGGTTGAAAAATCTGGAATTTCATTGCGTGGAGAAAGTACGGAGAAAGCACAGTATTCGTAATTGTCTCGGGTGATTTTCGACGGAGAGAAGATTGGTGAAAGCAAAGTGAAAGTGGAAGTGAGTGGTGTCTTTTTTGCGTGGTTATTTCCTGGTGCTCACGAAACGCCCCCGAATTTCCCCAAGGGCATCTCGTCTCGTCTCCTTCCTCTTGTTGTCTCGCACAATTTTTGATGATACGCACCACCACTCGACTTTTTTTTGTAGAGATGGATAGAAAAGTGCTCAAATCGTATAGACTCTTCACACGGAGATTGTCAAGAGTGTAAAAAGGAGGTGTAAATAAATATCCCGCGGCGTTTCACCACATAAATCTACGGAGAAAGTGTATCTCGTGTCTGTATGTATGTATGTACTTTCACTCACTCACTCACTCGCTCACGTGGATGGAGAAAGCAGGAAATCAAGTGATGCAAGCAGTTGTGGGATTTTGCTCAGATTTATTTTATTCCCTTGACTTATCGGTGGCAGAGAAAGAGAAAGCGAGAGAAAGTGTGGCCGTGGCCATGGCATTGGATGGAGATGAAGTAGATGAACACGTGAATGTGTTTGGTGGTGGTGGGACAGGGGACGTGATTTATGAGCCATATAAAGTCACTTTATAGCCCACACGTCTGGATCGTCTCCACTCCACTCTAATCTACTCTACTCTACTCTACTCTACTCTAATGCCCACAACGACAACGACCGTATCCGCCGCTCTGCAGTACGGTGCAGTCCCTTCCAGGGCATGTCACTCATCCCCTCCTTCGCCTCGACTCCCGCTTTCCCGTATTGAGAGACAACTCTATCCAAATCTCAATTTCCACATTCATTCATTCCTTCATTCATTTGTTCCTTCATTTGCATTTGCATTCAAATCCATCCGTCCCCCCGCAATCTGCAGTCTCGTAAAGGAGCACACAAATGAGATATCTAAGTGAAATCCTTCATTTTCATACATACCACGGGACTGCATCTTGGAATGGCAAAAGTTGACTTTCTCCAAAAGTGAAAGTAAAGTGAAAGCAAAGTGAAAGTATGTATGTATGTATGTAAAGTGAAAGCAGAGAGTCGTACAAAATGCAAAACTAGACCAAAATTATGCCGTTTTTGTAGTTGGAATTTGTTTTGTGACAACAACAGGACACGGAGAAAGTTGGGCACACAATTGTAGTTGGAGAAAGTAAACAAGCTTTTCCGTGGATGAGCTGGTTGTTCTGGATCTTGGATGTTGGATTTAGTTATGGATCCAAATTTTGAATCCTGTTCTCTGTCCTTGTATTTGTATTTGTTGTTATTATATGGAGAGAAAGTCAGAGAAAGTAAAACGGAACAAAGTGAAAGTGAGTTAAACTCTCAAGTTGACTCGACTCGACTCTTGACGGTTCCTCATGCGAAACAAGTGAAGAGCCAGCCGGGAGTCAACACAAGAGACTTGTTTAAGAGAGGGGAAAGCAAGTGAAAGTAGAAGTGAAAGTCAGGGGAAAGTGAAAGTCGAATTTAAGTTAGCTCGTACAATGTACAGTGTACATATACATACATCTCCTGATTTTGATTTTGTTTGCTTTCCCCGGACTTGTGTGTGTGCAATGCGGAAGCGCAGTTTCTCCCCATGTATGTATGTATGTACTTTCACCTTTACTTTCTCCGGCTTTCTCCGGCTGTCCTCCACAAATTTTACAACCGTGATGCAGAGAGACTTGATGTTTCTTGCAGGTGAATTTTAACTGCTTTCTCTTTAGCTTTCGCTCTTGCTTTCTCCATTCTCTGGCTTTTGCCTTGTTCCTATCTCTCTCTCTCTCTCGAATATCCGAGTTGAATGCACTTTTACCACTTACGCTCATATTGACTTTGAAAATCAGGAGAAAGTTTCAAATCAACTTTCACTACATGTATATATGTGTACAGTGTACGGCTGAAATAAACCAGAAACCAGAGTATTGACCTGGTTTCTATGGTTTGTTTCTATGGAAAACTTTCTCCGTACAGATATATACGTAGCTATCACATAAATTCCAAACTACATACTACTACTAAAATTTTGAAGGCTCTCACTCCACCTTTAATTTTTCGCCCACAATTTACGAGCAAACTAAATGGCTTGCTGTACGTACGTATCTCTGGATCAAGATACAAATCAAGAGATCAGGATGATGATCAAGATTTCTCGGCTTTCTCCAGTTGCCCTTATTTAAAAGCCAAATATGTATACATATGCCCACACAGACACAAAAATATTTGCTTTCTCTTAACCACAACTTACGTATCGTGTGAAAACAAGGCAACAGTTCTTCGAACTTGTGGAGTTTTCGCAGTTTCCGGTATGACATGTACAAGGACTTGTTTGTTTGTACACGGGAGAAATTCCTGCGGGTGTCCTCCGGTTAAATTATTTCTCTTATGGTAAATGCTGTGGGACTTTCTCCACTTTCTCCGAGGCTCCAGATGAAGCGTAATAATAATGACGATGAACAATGGACACCGGGCTTAATGTTGTATCTATGTATCTTCGTCGCTTAAGTCTTCACCCGGGATTAACAACAAGGTGGATTTTTTTGGTGCTTTCTCTTTTTTGTCCGTGGGGCAAAACTGGGCACTGTACATTGTACATAGTACATATGTATGTACCTGTCGATGAGGGCCCTAAAGCAAGTGTTCAGGTAAATAAAACAATCGTTTTATGGAGGACTTTCACTCCGGAGAAAGTACAGACTGACTAGAAACTCGAGTGGAATGAGAGACGACAATAAAATGTTCAAGAGTAACAACATCAACTGGCATTTATTCCCCTTGTTTTTATCCACCGGCATTCCATGCCTGGAGAAAGCTGGAGAAAGTACACCGAAAAATCGGAGAAAGCTGGGGAAAGTTGTGTATGTTGTAGTTGAACCTGAAGTGTAATGGAGAAAGTGCGGATGTTCCTTTCCCCGTAATGTATGTACATATGTACAGGAGAAAGCGGTGAAAGTAGAGTAGAGTAGAGTAAACCGACTACCCGGTATTCGTATTTGCCGTTGTAGGAGAGGAGCGAATTAAGTTTCAAAGCTACCAGGGGAATGTCGATCGACGATTGCCTGTACTTTCTCCCGGTACTTTCTACTTTCTCCAAAACCCGGAAATAACACGAGGACGGGCAATTCCGGAGCCGCCACACAAAACGACCCCTCAAGTTGGTCACCCGGGACAGGGTCATTAAGAGTATCTATTCTATTCGATTCGATTGCATGTACGGTAATGCGTACAAAAGGAAGGACAAAGTGGAGGAATAACGCATGATGCGGGTAGTAGCGGGAGAAAGTACTTAAATTATTCTTAAATGGTTGCAGCTCTCCTCATGTTTAGATTCGATTCTCCTCCTTGTACGTCTTTGTCCTGACTTTCTCTTTGACACTTGCCTCGGCTTGCATGCTTTCTCTTTTGGCCAAGGCCCAAGTCCAGTTTCACCAGAACCACTGGAGAAAGTCCTGGATTGTGGAATTGTTGAACAATCGAGCGGCGCACATGTGAAATAAGGGAAACGAGGGACAATTAAAGACAGATAGACGATTATTCTGCTCTTTGTTATTGACAAAGTTGAGCAGGGGAAAGTTGTGGGAGAAAGCCGGGAGAAAGCAAGGATTGTCATAATTATGTAGGTAGAAGTACTTTCTCCAGACTTTCCTGGACCAATGCAAGAGATTTGATAAGATATCGAGCCAAACTTGCATGTGTCACCTGGAGAAAGTCTATAGGTATGGACTGTCTCTGGTACTTTCACATCCGGTCTTTGTCTTTTCTCCGACTTTCCCCATCAACTTGAATTTAGAGGATCCAAAGTTTGGCCAACTCCTGTTTTAAACAATCTGCTTCCACGTTATAAACAACGGTGAAAGTCCCTTCCCTGTGTGAAAACAAGGTGCTTTCACCGTCCATGGAGACGAGGACTTTCTCCCTAATGGCAACTCAGCCTGGACCCTTATTTACAACTCGCGCCATTCTGCCCCGCCAACCCAAAATTTTGCTTTCTCTTTCATATGGCTGGAGAAAGTTGGAGAAAGTGAAAGTGAAAGTCAACTTTCACCCAACTCGGCCCGTTGTCCT
>JAQIVE010003018.1:0-18068 GCA_034698285.1 Sminthurinus bimaculatus | reverse complement strand
TATATGCGTTTTCTATTCCGCTTACGAGATCCTTGACGTCAAAGTCGGCAATCGCTCTTCGTTAACACGACTCATATATTATATATATGAATAATGGAAAACAATGTTTTTTAGCTTATTTTGATTTTATTAAAAGCTTAATTGAATTACCGATATTTCCACCCATCTCATAGAGATTGTGAGATTTTAAGGCACTATCCCTGTTTACTTGAGTTAGCAAACAGCTTAGGTTTGGTCCGTTTTTACTAATTTCCTGGTTTGCTCTAGGGCGTCGCCTGGCATTCAAATTATTACTTTGTGTTGCCTCTCTCTCCAAGTCTTCGGCCTTACGTTCTGCTTCTTCCAATAGGGATAAGACAACGTCACCAGCCGTAGTTCCGGCACTTAGTTCTAAGGTCACTGAAGGGAAGCCTAACTGTGGAGCTGAAACAATTAAATTATTACATGGAGAACAGTTTGACATTGGTGCAGAAGTTGCCACTGATCGACCTGATACTTTTCCATTTCCTGGTTTTGCTTTTCCTTTCTTATTATTATTTCCCTTTTCTTTCTCCCGTTCATTTATTTGCCGGAGCTGTGAAACTAAGTCACTTGGAATCCAAAATAAAGAAGGACCTAATTTAATAAGCATTTGAGTTAGTTTCACCCAGGTTGCTGCTTTAGAAAGCTGTAAAAACAAACAAAATGTACATTCAAATTAATCTCAATTATGTACATTTGAAACCAATTTAATTTTGAGTTACAATAGATTGTGTACATAGTGTCTAAAGTCTTAAGTAACAAAGTAAAGACTCATCTTAGTTGACTAACCTCTTGATTTTTATCACCCAATGCGGAAGCTGGGACCAAATTCGGCGCAACTATCAGTGCCACATTAACTAAGTTCATTTTGTTAGTTTCGGAATTTGCACAAACATCCCGCAAAAGCTGTAAAAACATACGAAGAACAGCTTGATGACTTAAGGGCAACAATAAAATTAATAGACGTAGACAATTCTCTTGACTTCTGTCCTTCATTTGACCTGTAAAAATGAAATCATTAACAACAGTAATTATTACTCATGCGCAGTTAAACATTATAATATATTGTGGACAGAAAAAAAGTAGAACCGTGTTTAAAAAAATATTTTTCCTTAAATACATACTTGCAACATCAAAGAAAGTGTCTACATATTCATCCCCTAGTAATGGCGTTTGAAGTTCACGTAAAAATTGTTTGAGCAAGTTCGCCACGTCATGAGACGAATATTGATTCATAGCAGCATCAACCTAAAACAAGATTTATAAAGTTTAAAATGAAACTTTTTAATAACTGAAATGTATAAATTTTATGCACGTATTTGTATGATGTGTAAAAACTAAGAATATTACCTGTTCCGGTTCCGTATAAAGACTAGTTTCGAAAACTGAACGCAAATCATTGATTTTCCTACTTCCTCCCCCTAGTCTCAATATACCCTCTTCACAAATAGACCTTTTCCATATATGTGAGCATAACTACAGAAAAAAGAAACCAAATTAATATTACAAGTTACATTACATGTAACATGTACATATACTAATTATTAATGTAATATTTAAATTGAAACATTACTAATTACTATGCAAGCACAGGAACAAATTTAATAAGTAACCACGATAGTCTAATCGTTTTTGCAAAATTCAAAATTTACTTTATCAAAAATGATCGGGACTTCTAATTGTTCATCTCCAGTTACTTGTCTGTCTTTTGCTAATAACCATTCAAGGTTGACTCCAAATAACTGACTCGTACCATCTTCACCGGGAACGCTATTTTTCTTTAAACTTTTGCTAGGTTTTTTGCGTCGAAATTGAATATTTAACAGATCACATTGTGCAGTTAATTCCATGATTAAAACTGAGCGTATCTTTTTCACGTCTGATGGACTCAAGTCACAGAGTCTAGTTAGCCCACATGGATCGATGTACAAATCTTCACTCTACATTTTTTTGAAAAAAAATGACAATGGTGAATTAATTGTAAAGAATATCATCACTATTTCAAATTTTAAAACTAAGTATTTCCATGAGAAAATATCGTTATCAATATACAGCTATCAAATCAAACAATTTAGATAATCATTAACAGGTTGAACATACTATAAGATCATCATCGTCCACATCAGTCGTCACAGCATTTCCATTATTTCTTCGATTAAGCTCTTCAGTAAAACCGCTTTTTGCAAAAGCACTATGATTGCGTGAACTGATATCTGGCGCATTTAGTGTTGGATTTGGCAAGCTCATTGGAGACATATGACTGACTTGAGTAGTAGTAGTGTTTCTCATTCTATTTGGGATATATCCTTTCATGTAGATTGTGCCAACGTTGTGGTAATTTAGCATTTCGATACCTGCAATTTCATTAGTTTCAAGCCATTCTTAATAAAAATAGATTTACAAGCAATGTGTATGGTACATAATATTTTTCATTGGATTGATAATCTTTCTGTTTTGAGTTGTATAGTACCTGAAATAGTATCCGTTGCAATCTCGCCAAGAGCGTTTGAACTTCCTCGAACTTGAAATCGAGGTCTAAATATATCTTTATTTTTACTTGGAGGAGAAGCCGAAGCTTGAAATTGAGGGTGATCATGGGCAAATATTGAAACGAACTGTGGAACTTGTTGATTTGGCATTTGATCATCGATTTCATCGGCAGAATGAGAGCTGGAATAAAACACACGTTATTCTTTCAATCTTCTTACATTACAATTCGAACTTGCGAAATCTACTGGACTTTTCAATTAAATGGGTAATTCGATTACAAAATTTCTGAGCATTAGAGATTGCAAACCAAGCATGAAATCTCTGAAGCATCACCTCACAATTCCGACTTACATAGGGACATGGGATACAGCTTTGAAATTTTTATTACAGCTTGTGTATAATAGAGAGGCTCTGCAAACTCGAATTCAACGTTAGACTTTCAAATTACATTATTTGATTTCATTTTTCTCACTCAAGTCCTACAAATATATGATGTCCAATCAGATTCGTGTTTTCACGCATAGTAGTTCTACGGGAGGACGTAGTGAAGAATAGGAATGATTAGAATTGGGCAGTGCAAAGTCGCGTAATTTGTACATTTTGTGTGTATTTAGGTCTAGTCGTCATCGCGCTTGAACAGGTCGCAGCTGTTCAGTTGTTTTGGCTTTTAGTTGTGTTCTTGATTTTCGATTTATGATACTCGGAAATTCTTTTGACATATTGAATAATTGACGAATTCCAGTAGATTTCCTGTCTGTATTCGAATATTTTGACGAATATGCCTTATTTTTCCTTTTTTCTTATAGCTCAAAAAAGATTATTCGTTTAAATTTCAATTGGTAGTGTAAATAATTAGTAGTAATGGCAGTAAAAATTGACCTTACTTTGGATTATCTATATTTGGAGAAGAATTTCTTCTAGGAGGGGAATCACTGCTAAGGAAATCATTACTGTCCAAAGAATCTGGAGTAGCACTTCTGCTGGAGTCCTACATGAACAAGAAATAAATAACAACGTTTTTCAACGACCGAAGACACTAGTATACTTTAGTAAGCATCGATTTACATAATTACATTTACACTTATGACTATAATTGAACATTGGCTTTGTTCACAATAATATGCAATATGATTTCACAGATTTCATGAGAAAAAAATTAATAACATACTTTGTTTTCACTTATTTCATTCTGGAAGAAGCTCCGGACGTCTGGTGGACGTCTTGTTTTCTAAATAAGCACACAAAATCGAAGGTCATGCCTTTGTATGAAAATCTTCACAAAAATAAACAATCTTTGTATATTTTAATATGATTGTTCTCTTTACGGCTTTTGAATTTGAAGAGTAGTACATACTATGATACAGCCTCCAAATTATAAATAGCAACATATAATGTAATATGATTGATTTTCAGTTATTAATCGATGGTCAATATTTACCTTCCTTTTTAACGTGGCATTCAAAGTTCTTACTCGCCTTCGAACAGCATCCGCCTAAAAATACAAAATCATGAACTGTAATTTACCATTATCCATTCCATTAATGCTTACTTCTGCTTCAATGTACATAATGGAAAACATTCTAAAATGTAGTAACAGACTAATATACTTAATGTACACGTTTTTCTCAATAAATCTTTCTAAAAATAACAAGGTCTATTCCTGTTTAATTAGCTTATTCCGATAAAATAGCCAACTAAATACAAACAAAAACTTTGAAAACTTAAAAGGGACGCCGTTAAAGTGTCGGCTTTACAACTGACAACTTTAAGGCTGATAGAGACTCCAAGAGTACGATAAAGCCCAGAATGCACAGAATTACCGGATATTTAAGAAAGAAGTGTTGTGTAATAAAAACATTCTTCAAAATTTTCGTGTGTACATGTACAGTCTTAAAAGTGAGCATGGTAACGTTAACCCACAGTTAACCTCATCGGCGCTGTCATCACTACTGTCGTGAAATTTATATTTATATTCCGGACCTAATCTCACGAATGTCGTGAAAATTTGCTATAAAGAACGCATTTATTTAGTCCGGGGCCTGTTTCTATATCGATATATGCAGAGCCGATGAGGTTAAACAAGTAAAAAAAACAAATATTTGTTAATTTTCTTTGAAGTAACTCATCAAGTTACTGCAGCTTTTAATGTATTTTTGGATTATTTCGGGGGTTCTTTGCGCAGCCTTTGTCTAAAAGCTCATTCATAACCTATTTTACAGTCGATATTCAAATTTTTATAAAAAATTCTTAAATATAATGTTATATACCTGATGAACAGTAAGGGACAATTTCTGGACAGCTCCATTTATATCATTTTCGGGTAAGGATTTCCCTTGTCTCCAGGCTACACTCCATTCTCCGAGTCCGCAAGCTTCAAGCCAATCAGCTTCTGCTTCAGCCTCGCCTTCAGAAATAAGAAATAACAATGAAATAAATTTGTTAATATTTATCTTCATTGCAGAATATCAACAAACGTCATATTATTTCTCTGTCTTTTTTAAAATGCCAAGATCAAGAAAGAAACCGCAGGAACAAAAAAAAACGCATAGATAAAAACAACCAGAGACAACAAGAAAGAAAAAAGGCAAGATGTCATGTTGACAATTTAATTTCCACACTGTATTATCGTAAGTAAGTAGTATGCCTTTATATTTTGCCTCTCACAAAATACACAAAACCATCCTTACAAGAGACGAAACAAAAAAGAACAAAACAAGTCTTTCTCTGTGTTCTTACCCTCATCAGTAACGTTCCCTCTTTGTTCTTCATCTTCTATTCGTGTGACATGAGCTCTATTATGAGCAGCCTCAGCCCAGAAATCTTCCTCTTGAAGGTTTTCTTGATGATGCCCACCGGTTCTTATGTCTACCAGAGTCGTCATGTTCGTTGATTTTCTTTTTCCCCGACTTTTTTTGCTTATATTAAACGACGGAAACTCTTCGTCCTCTTCCTACTTCAGATCAAAACCACCTTGTCATCAAATGTATATATACATACAAGAGTTGATTTGGTTTTGAACGAAACTTTAACGAGTCTTCTGAAAATAAACAACAAAGAAATACACACAATAAATACCGTGATATTATTTGATTTGAATGTGAAGATAAATCAACTTCAAACAGTAGTTTTACATAATACACACGTTACAAAGCAACCCAATCTATGACTAATATTATCTAGACACCAGCATATTTACAGAGGAGAGAAAAAATCTATTTTATACTTTGAAATTGTATTATTCTCACTTATTTGCTATTTAAACTATCTATTGAGTATAGACGAAATATATCACCATAATATTATTATTATTGCTATTTATATTTATTGCGAAGCAAAAATGTCAATCGCCACAGATAAATGACACACTCGCATGTTACATAAACAATGCATTAAAATGTCTAACTATGCAAGGTTAAACTTAACACTACTACTGCTTCATTTAATATTTCTTCTGCCATAATATCTGCAACAATACGTCGTAACTTGTACATTAATGATGGTCTTATTTATTATTAAATATTTATACATATATACATATATATTTGGGAAATAATGCCTTGTCAAGACTCTAGGCAAAATTGCAAAAAATTGTGTATGTGAATTCCCAGGAAATCAAATCCACACAATACTATTATATTATTGTACAACAAATAACTGTTTTAATCCCAGGCGCAAATTATTAGACTCCTAAATACTTGCAGGTAATGGATTATTTACACCAGATTTTATAATTAGTGCACCTCTAGCTCTGTAGTTGACTTGTAAACAATGATTTGTAAAATTGCAAACATGCAACAGCAATTACTTTGTAGTCAAAAGAAGTATAAAGAGAAAAAGATTTTCTCATCGTAGGCCACTGCCACTGCGTTATTGTTTTACCCCTGTGTGCAAAAACTGAGTGTGTATACTACGTTGATTTTGTATGAATGAAACACTCTCATAGCATTATTATTTTAGAACACCTTCACCCAAAGGAAGCTAATTTAATCTATAATAGACGACGATACAACATACCTATACACGCAGTTATTATTTATTATTTATATAATAAAACGTTGTTTTTATATGATCCTAGCACGTAAACATACGTACATGGAGCAGACTTCTCTAGGAATATACGTACGCCAATAATAAATATATAATATGTCGTCACACTGACTCCTTGAAGTTATTTTTATTTACTCATATTGTCGCTGTGCTTACTCACACCAAAAGAAATATCTATTTATTTTGGCACATGTTTTCTACTTTATAGAGATATGTACGCAAGGCAAAATATCTTATGCTATTATATAAAGTTATAAACTATAAACATAGCATCATATGCATTTCAATTTTGAAATCTTTCTACTCACGTATTATTAATATTTATATGCTTCCACTTCTCTTCCCATGCTGGTTTCAAAAACTCTATAATATTACCGATAGCAATATTATAACAATAATATACACACATACACTAATGATATGTATTTAAACCTGCCGATGCTCTTATCCTGAGACGAGTTTACGTCAAAGGAACACCAAAAATAAAACTAAGCAGTAATATATTATATAACATACACAATAAACCTTTAGAGTCTATGTATAGTCACAATTATCCTATTTGGAATATAATATTTTTAAAAAAGACGACTCCGTAAGTAGAGGAAGGTAATAATATTAATGAGTCTCAATAATTCATAGAAGACAAAGGGTCGCTTTCTGTACGTGCCTACTTTCATGATCGTGGATTTAGGTTATACATATTATTATACTTACTTATATTGGTTTTATTTCACTGATAATTTATTATAAGACTTTTTCTTCTTCGTATTGAAAAAATACATGACGAATATTTGAATGAATGTGTAACTATTATTATTTCACTTACTCACCTATCCTATAGTGAGTGAGTGTGCCAACAACCACTGTTCAATCCACTGAACAAAATTGAGTGCACACATGGATAATAATGATAATAAAATCAGTGATATTATTGTGCTCCGTAACACTAGTTTATCAATAACAAATAATAATAATAAATATATTATGCATATGAATGCATAATCTAATACACTAAACAACTTGTTATTATTATTCACTGTTCAATCTGTTTTTCATTTCAATCAACTCACCAGCAACATCCAGCAACACAGCAGAATATACTACACATTATACATAAATAGATAGCTATGCGTTATGTACTATGTACATTTAACGTAATACTAACGTAATACTGTAGATGCTACAGGAATGTATGTAAGTATACGTAATTACACAATCACTTTTTGACGACCTAACCTAGGTAACGTTTAATGTTTGTGACGACGGTGATTATAATGATAGTGATAATATTCAAAAACTTTTATCTTTTTAAACTTGAAGCGTGTGTCGTTAAAAAATCCCAACTGACTTTTAACCTTCCAATTGTGAACGAACTGAAATAAAACAGGAGTCACTTATTTAACTATTTGTATTCCTATAGTATGTGTACAAGAACACGCACATATACACAGAACCATGATCACCTCAGCTTATTCTCCGTGAAAAATTACTATTGATTATTTTTTACGTCGTTTTGTCAAGTGTTGTTGTGTCATAGGAATAATTTCATTCCCTTTTTCCTAACTTGGAAAAACGTGGTCGTCACTGCTCCAATATGTTGTAGACACTATAGCCTCTTTCTCGTTCCATGTGAAACTGATCCACCTCTGTTTCAATAACCGTATAGTTTTGACTTTTGATTCTACGAAAGAAACAAAATTATTATTATAGACTCATCTATAATAATAATAATAATCTGTTAACTGTGTAGGATCTTGTCTGTGTTTATAAATACACATTATTACGTGTTTGCTGATTCGGACGAGATGAACAGAATAATGTAACATAGATTAAATAGGAGAACAATTGGACAATTTGTATACACATGATCATTACAGAAGCGGTTTATAAAAATGAGTAGAAAAACAAGTGTTTTGTATCAAATCTTTTACTACACACCAAGCACAGAATGAAGTTCATTTGAATGAAAAAATGAAGAAAAAGTGTAAAACATACACAAAACAAACGAGTCTTTGTCGATCAGTCACACTAAATTTTTCTGGTGTTACAAGTAACAATGCCTACATTATATTCTATTCTTACTTTTACACACTAAAAATGGGTTTAATGGAATGCACGTACTTTATTCTATACTAAAAGTTAAAGAAAGAATCGAGAAAATGACTCAATGCAGAAAAAAGGAAAACAATAATAACTCATATAATATAAAACAATGGATATGACATTGGTTGACAACGGTAGGTATTTTCTGAGTATGAGAGTGTCTATTTTATAATAGTTGAAGTGAGCCTACACGCATTGTAAGCACACAATAATAGTAGTAAAGAAATAATTACGTTGAAACTGTAGATCTATATGCACAATTATATGTATGTATAATGTATATGTACATTCATACACACGAATATACACTATGCATTTTTGGGAGAAAATTACTTCTTCTTTAAGGAAAATATCATGTTTAAGTAAACCTTGAAGGACGAGAGAAAAAGAAATAGACACCCGAGACTGACACCCCAAAATAGCAAAAAAACCCAGACAATATGTAATGCATAATACTGTTAAACATAGCTACTATGAAATCGAAAGTATAACAAAATTATCACATAAGCATAGCATATAGCTACGATACAGGTAATGATGTCACTGAAGGGAAACAGATCTTTAATTCTTTAAACCTTTTTTTTTTGATAAAAACAAATTTTCAATTCGTCCTTAGTCCTTACATATTTGTAACAACGAAATGAAAATCATACAACATTTTCAATAATTATTTACAAATTGCAATCGCGTACGTACAAAATACACTTTATGTGCTACATAAAATACATGTACTTTTATGTTTTATGTATGATATAGTTCGTTTATTTTTGATATATGAAAAAGGAAATTAGTGTTGATTAAGAAATTCAACAGCATCATCATTGTATAAGATGAAGCACAGAATATCATTCCGTGTGAACAATTACAATTCTACATTATGCATAATGTATACAGTGCACAGTGTACATCTCTATAACCATAATTTGATAATATACAGGGTGAACGTTTTGTAATTTGACATTTTTACACGTTTTTTTAAAGAAGTTTAATAATAAAGCGTTGAAGATACTTTATGTTACGCAATTTTCAGCTAATGAAGACAGTACATACACTCATAAACAAGAAACCGGTAGGTGTACCCGTTACCGTTAAATGCCAATACATGATAGTCCCAGGTTTTCGGTTTTTTGGAATTGCAGATCATTAATGTTAACAGTTAATGACCTTAAAAGACTCGAAATTAACAAGGTATCTTACAAGTCAGATACCTAGGCAATTTCGAGTCTTTTGAGACTGATTTATTTTACATAAGTTTATATCAAATAACTCAGTCTTGTTCTTTTTTAAATTACCTTAAATGAGTTCACTTTATTTATTTATCAGAAAGTCATTTCAAATGAGAGCAAATCGCCATTTTGGGACAGGTTAAGAAAACGGTTTTTAGAAGATGCGTTTTCAGGAAATTTTTCTTTATTATAACTCTACCAAGATGACGGGATCATTTTTGGTAACATCCATTATGGTCATTGAATGACAAATTTGGTGACGCATAAAAAACGGTTTTTTGTTGAAAATTCCACTCCCTGTACACTGTACACAGTAATATAAATAACAAATTGTGAATTTCTTCAACTTGTCTGTAATGAATACTGCACGACCTTTCCCTTTTTATATGAAAAAAGTTTTGTTATGGGATAAATGAATAAAAAATGAAATATAATGCAAAAAAATGTATAGAAGTATAAATAAATATGGATAGATAGATATTATGATAGTTATACAACACTATTAACCTATTATACAACTGCATGCATATAATCTTTGTATCTTCAACTTTCTACCCATTTTACACTAATTATATCGTAATTTCAAGATTTATGCAACAATACGAATATTTTGCGACTATTATTATTACATGATTATAACGCACTCATGATATAAGATAAAATTATGTGAATCTCTGTTTTTTCCTTTTGTATAGAAGGAGTAAAATGTAATCAAGTTTTATCACCATAAAATTGCATGCTTTTCTCCCAAAATCTTGCTGAAGCATTTGATCATAGTGAGATGACTGCAAAAGTTAAATATTGTGTCTGTGTAGAGAGAAACGTAGAGCGATAACGATAAAAGTCTGCTATTGTATGTAACTCTGAGAGTCTACACAAGCAGGCAGACAGCATCAGTCGTATTATCTAATTAAAATTATTCTCTCCTTCTCTCTAGCGTTTCTGTCAATTTAACGCAGCCCACATTATATAGTACAATATACAACACACGCTAAAGTTGTTTTGTTTCTACTTAATCCAACATTTAAACTGTACATAATATTGACTGACATTTCCTTTTATTGTCGTTATCGTGTCAATATTGATCTCAACTTCTTGTACATGAGAGGGAGACATAATCATTGAGTTTTTATCATTTAAATGTCCCGTACGGCGGTTGTCAACACGAATGACAGAGACAAAGACGTTTGAACTTTAACATGGCAAGAGGATGTGAAGACGTTATAAAACAATGATAACAATAATAAAATAGACATGAGAATTGAGTAATACATGGGTCTTCTATCGATGGCCATGAGCCTTATTGCATTTCAACTGAATATTTATTGACATAAAACCTAACAATAAGCATTATGGTAATGCTAATAACTTTCAAGCAAACTAACTGCCAAATACAATAATACACATGTCATTGGGTATAAATTTGCAACTATGTAACAACCAGCAAAAATAGTCATAATATAGTACATTGTATACCGATTCCGTAATAGAAGACCCATTCTAAACGACCAAGTTACATAGAAATGTGTAAAAATTTCGAAAACCAAGTTTTTGTGTCTACATAAAAGGGATATATAATAGAGATATATAAAAAAGTATGGAAATACAAAAAAAAATTAATATAAAGTGACATATCATACGTAATCCATCACTTAATTTTAAATGATTACCTGTGACAAGTCCCATATTTTTTCTATCCCAACAGTTACTACTAAAGTAAATCACGATAATAACTTCTTTTGATGTGAGACAATCGGCTGAAATAATATGATGATGCCACAGCACTTTCTTGTTTCAACTTTTGTGAACTTTGTAATAAACTTTAAAACAACACGGAATTTCCTATAGATTTTATCTTCCATACTTTTTCACCGAAACGAACCATAGGCGGCGTTCATTAAAATTGTCAAGTAATTTACGCGTTTTTCTTCTCTTACTATTTTTTTGATTTTTAAAAATTGTGCAGAGGAAAATTTTAACAAATTTGAAGAAAAACGGTATGTCACTATTATGATATCGTATCAGTGATATTTTTCACAAGATTCCATGCAACCATCATTTATTTATGTATTAAAACAATGTATACACACGGAAAATCGTATTTTATTCTAAACTTTCTTGCAGAAATTTGAAACTGTAATAGGTGATACAAAATCCAAATCAAATGGCCACCAGTTCATGGAACGAAGAAAAACATGAGGAAACTACAATTTAGTACATAATAGAATATATTATTATGAGAGATGAGTGACACACACCGACTAGAGGATTTAATAGAGGTGGGATGTATCACTGTTTTGTTTTATGAGGAGTTGATGGGATGGGAAGCATACTACACACACGTATGTATGAAATAAAATAATAACGTGAACGTGAGAGATAGATAGGGAAAGAGATGAAGACGGATAGGCCTGGGAGTAAAATAAATGAAGAAACTTCAATAGTTTTTATGCTGAAAGATAAATAATAAACGTGTATATATGTAGTTTTGACTATAAGCGGTCGCTAGAAATATGTTTGTAGTCTGCATATGATTTTGTACTTATGCTGCATTAAAATCCTTGCTGTACATATGTATACGTATTTAAAATCTCAAAACTAAATGGAATATGTTATTACAGATACAAGCTACTATTACTATGTAAAAGAGGAGGAGCGCAGGTACGAGCGTATTAGTAAGATATAGAAATATGTGCAATATATACGTAAATGGCATATGTATGCTTATTAGATACACATTAAATTCTATGTCTGTATCTATAAAATAGTGTATATGGGATTTGAAAATGGGTCGCACGCTTGCACGAGAGTAAAGTAGAGAAAGATAGAAAAGAGAATTCAACCAAGATAGTGAGTGAATGAACGATAAGTGAGAATTAATATAGGAAACTCTGCCATAAAACGTATTCGCGTTGGCCACTGCCACTAGTAAACGAATACTATCAACCACACAATATCTCATATGTATAGTGATGTAGTGAACAACTTGAATGAGGTATTATTATCATTGTGATTTTAGAGGAAGACAAGGCAAGTGTTTCTTGCATGCTATATTAGCAATGCTATACCTGGCCAAATTTTCTCTCATTCCGATTCCCTTCGTCAATCATTATTGTATATTTTCCCCCTCTTCTCTATTGTTTTTATTTTGTTCCTCAAAACCAAGTAAACTGGCCAATTCTTGAAAATATCTGAAGACGAAGATGACTAAAGGGTACACAGTATAGAGTAACAAATTATTAAAGATACGACGACAAGATTTGATTTTGACGAAAGAGACAGCGAATAAAAAAACATTATCATTACCACCTTGGCCAGCGCCATCCACTTCCAAATTTACCAAATCTGTATAGTAGTCACAGATAGTAGTAGGCAGTCTTTGCCTCATTAGTAATATCACTCTAGGAAGGATCATGCATGATTGTAATGTCATAGTGTTATCTACACTTTCGATAGAATACATAATAACAGCACAAATAATCATATCAAATCACAAAGAAAGCCTAAATGACGTGCCTATTTATAGTCTTAATAAATAATAATGAAGCATCAATGAAAAATGTCCTTGGATTTTCCATATATAATAATCGAATTGAAAGAAGGTTAGCTGACCCAACTTTAAGGAGACCATTCCGTTCAAAGGAAGAAGAGACAACCAACCACCGCAGTTTTTTTTCTCAGAATAATTCACTAAAAAAATATGTACATGGCAGACAATGTATGTATTTCCTACGGTATATGTGTTTTGTCTTCCTAGAAAACTGTACATTTGAATAAATATAATGTAGTTTAGATAAGATACGCAGGTATGTATGTATTTTTGTTTTGTTTCACAACTATTCTGCAGCATGAATAATGTATGCATAAATATATGTATCCTCCTACCTATCAGTGTGGCTGTTAACCATCACAAATAAAGAAATTAGAATCATACACATTCAATCACAGTAATTTAACCAGAAACAAATAATCCATTATAAATTATAAAGGAGATAAACTGAGTGCAAATGGGATACTAAACCCAACCAAGCTTTATTGTGACTGAAATCTACCAATCATGTGGACAGTAGATTCAATAATGAAACCTAAACTCAAATTATTCTCGAAAAAAAACATGTGGCGTCGGCATAACATAAGGTCAGTTGTACGCTGAAATACAGATATACAACTTAATCATATTGTTCATTCCAGGTAGAAATATACAACATATACATGTATGGAGGCAACATTGCAAGAAAAACAAAGTGGTTTGGATATGTCAACGAGTAATTTGTTGGTTTTATCCCACTTATGTTTGAGGCTTTTGATGTATTTCGGCAACTTTGATGGAAAGGTAGACCATGTATATTATGATTGTTGCTGAACGATATGTTTTATCTATATTATGTACGTTATACTTTATATCTGATATTTAGATTGTTTATGTATAAGCCTTTACTTGAGAACATGTCATTAGGAGAATTTCATCCGTGTAACTAACTACCATATTTACAAAAAAAAATGATCTAACAATGATGTACATACAATATACACTACAGATGTACGCACGTCGTTTACTATTTTTTTAAAGTCCTGTATGTACAATGAGGATAATAGTTCGTGTAAGGGATTCATTGTTCTACCTGCATGCATGTGGATTTTTTATATGAATGTTGTTAAGGTGTAAAATATCACTATATGTGTAAGCGACTTAAACTTAAACTGTAGCAAATGTATTCAAATCAATTCATACATACATCATGGACTGACCAGCAAGGTTGACTTAAAAAAGTGAAGATTCTATAGGCAAAGATACTTACTTCGCTTTGGTTGCCGTGAAGAAACGGTAATACGATCATGCTTCCTACAATATATTATTCCCGTTTTTCCTTCATATCTGATCTCGTATCAAATCTTGGTCTTCATCATGTATAAAACACATCTAAAGCTTACTCTCAATTCCCACACTTTACTAATCACGCAAGCGATTCAGCATACACACATCATAATAACGTATGCATTACATATATATATACTATACGCATACTGTTGCATTACATTTTATGTATACATTTTATCTATACATTTTAAGTAATAAGTACACTATTCACAATATTACGCTATCTGAGCACTATGTTGCAAATAGTAAGTAAGCATGTGATATTGTAGATATAACTATAATCGACAAAACATGTCTACATAATATAAGGAAAAATTCTTGCTTCTGCGATTTTTAGAAGTTTGTTTGTGTTATTCTTCTTTTTGCAGTTTAAACTACGTAGGGAATTTAAGTTGAATTCTTACTGTATAATGACATTTCACTTCTGTTATTTATACTTTTGTTGAATTAAATATGGATTTTTGAACCTATTTTTTTCTTATAATATTTCAATTACTCATAAATCAAGTGTACAAACAAGGTTAATGACACACAATAATGTCTCCGCATCATGCAATCGAAAAAAATATTCCTGTAGTTATCATTTTCAGTTGGGAATTTAAATTTTAACAATGTCCATTTGAGATATAAAGGCGTAATACACAGGAAACATAATATATCTGTGAGATATAATGTAAAGTATATTATACAGAATAAATATAAAAATTTATGTGGTGTATTTTTACGTAACTATTTTAGGTGCATTGTAACATGTCACGATTCCATAACAAAAACCCGACATTATGTAATACACGACATTACATACGGAAATGCTAATAAAGGTCAAGATACTATTCATCCGGAAGAAAATAAGATTTAACAACAGCAAAAATCCAGAGTTTATATGTATGTATCACAACTATTCCTTTATGTCTATTATCATAATTAACTTTTGGGTGCATTATAGCGATTTCCCTCAAACCAAATACATGTTGATCTAATCAAAATATAGCACTCATGTCATCACTCACATATTACTATTTTTATCTTATATCGGCATAATACATAATATATACTGAAGAAACCATCTAGATTTTCATCAAAATATGGAGCATTAAATTAAATTATTATTATGCACTTTATAATGCAACGATGTTCTGATAACACTTCAAATAAAAGTGACAACACCCTTATTTATCTCCTTCCTGGTTTTACAGTTTTATTACACATTTAATTGCCTTCAAAACATTAAATCGTTACTTAGCAGTAAATAATGCAGTATTAATTATTATAGTATTCACATTTAAGATTGGTCCATCTGATTAACACTTTCATTAATTGAGCTTGTTTACGCATAATAATCACCATTGCTACCACAGAATAGAAATGACAAAACTTGTAATAATTATAACATTTGCATAGCTTTTAGAAAAGTAGTATACGTTGTACTTGAGAATTTGCCGTTATATCCGTATGGTAAAATAATATGACCATACAGTTGTTATATGCAAAGTTCTGCAGATCCTGGTTGCGAAAAATTGGCTTATCGTTCCCAATAGTTTATTGTACAGATATAGAATAGATGTATTTACATGTATGTACATACATATATTGCAACAGTGTATTTCTCATTCATACCAAGTCTGGTCTCATCCAAAGTAGCGAATGAATTGAAAATAACATGTACTGCTGCTAAAATTATCCATGTAATCTCAACAATAATAATAATAATATAGGGAAATATAAGAATGAATTGAAATTGTAAATGGATTTTACATGTACCGTTGTTCCTTTGGGGAAACTAACAATTCCTTTGATATGAAAAAACTGATAAATGTTTCTATTTAAAAATACAGATAATGCGTATATTCATCAATTGATTAGACCAAGATTCATAATAATTTATACCGTGGAATCAAGTTATTTGACTATTATTGCCCTATTCAATTGCTATTTGTTTTAATTGCACCTGCTGTCATACCTATTGAAATGTAGTGGTATGAAGAATACGTGTGCCATACACATTCATACATTAAATATTTTCCAGTTACTTACATATTATGTATAATGTGTAATGTTTGGACAGACTATCGTCTATTTCGATAAAGCATGTGTTTTATTGAAATAATAATAATCGTGATTAAATACAGGGTGGCTAGGCAAATTCCTTATAGATTTTTTACATTCATAAATTCAAGAGGTCTGATATATTTTTTGCATAATATTGTAGCTAAAGCAAGTTTTTTCTATAAAGTTCAGATGCATTGTGTTGATAGTTATTGTTGCATCAAAATTATAAAGTCACATTAATTTCCCTCCAAAGTACTCCTAAAACAAACTTTTTTGCTCCTTCGATTTCTGATACGGGATTATAGGACTATGGTATCAGTTATCAGCAGTGAATATGTCATCATAGACTCGCCCAGAATTATTTAAAAACTTGATTGAAAAAGGAAAACAAATTGAAAAAATTAAACACAAACTTTCTTACTTAGGGATTTTGTTAGGGACATTGCATGAATCTGTGCTCTGCTTGTTGTATATATTGTCTTGGGCCCTGAACTGAAGCCAATGGTTAAAGATACTGACGAGCTTATAAGAAATGAAGTTGATTGTACCTCACTTCCAAGAAAACAAAACTTTTGCAAATCGATGCATTTTTGACATGGCTGAAATCCCTAAAGAACTAAATAATAGAATAAACCTCAACGCATATACGCATACATATACATCTATGATATATGTACAAGCAACGCATAGAAACCAAAGTCCGAATATTTTCATTGGTTTTTCATAATATTCGAATTTGATAACATCCTAAATTGCCGAAAACAATAAAAAACATGGATCAAATGTAAATAGCTGGCCACCCTGCAGTTGCTCCATTGTTCAGACCCTTTAATGACAAAAGTGCAAGTGTGTGTGCGGGTGGGTGGGTGTGTATTTGAGCCTTATGAGGTTCTTTAATACAGCTATTATACTGGTAGATGACTGAGCGTCAGCTTGATTTATTTACACCTTGTTGAAGGTGTTTTCAGAACAATTGAGACGGAATTGAGGTTTTCTGTGCTACAATCACCTCAACCAACAACGACTACCACTCTTTGAGTGTGAGTACGATATTTTTGCACTATATAATGGTAGTTACGGTTGGGATTTTCCTGACTTTTTTCCTGTGTCTGTCATATTTGTCACATAGTTTACGAGCATGGAGATAGCATCCCTATCTCATCCCTACCATCATCATTGTCGTCCTTACTCCTCATCATCCTAAAATACTTGCCTTTATTCCTTGTCATTTAGCCAGTTAGTTGAAATATATA
>JAQIVE010003017.1:0-18071 GCA_034698285.1 Sminthurinus bimaculatus | reverse complement strand
ATAAATACCGATACAATGGAGCTACATCATGAAGCTTCATTTCGAAGATACTATCCACAAGGAACAACTGCAGTTACTTTTTCTCAAGCAAATTCCATCATTTTAGTCTGCGGAGTTATTGAAGTCGGGAACGAATTGACAAAATCAAAGGTATTCAACTGTTAAACAATGTTTCACACAAATATGTATGAAACAATGAGTGTGTATGCGATTAATTTGATGTTTGATATTATTTTGTTTTTTATTTTCTAATTTACTGTAGGAAAAAAATTTGGCGTCAGGAATCACAGCTTGGCGTTTAATAAATGACCACCCGTATTATAGAATAGTGTTTACAGTTCCTCAACAGGAATTACGGATGGATTCCAGAAATTTATGGAAAATGGCATATTCCGCTCTCTCTCCAAATTCAAAGTCGTCAGATGTGAGTTTTATGTTTGATCACGGCGATCGATAAAAAATATGACTTAAATCTTGGTACTGATAAAAGTAAATATTATTACAATAACATTGATTTTGTTGTTTGTTAAATAATAAGGATACGATATTCAGAATAGCCTTGTCACCAAATGGGAAGTTTGCTGTTGCGCTTCATACTACAGGGACGATTTCCGTTTGGCATTTACCCTCTTTAAAACTGCATCAAATATGGCCACTCAAATCTCAGTTTCAACATAATGCAGAAAATTCGCGGTTTAATAGTCATTGGCGAGTCGCATTTAACCGGTCCCGAAGTCAACCGATAGATCCATGGCGTTTTCACCCATTCGATATAAATTGGTGGAATAACGAAGTAATTCCTATTTTTTATTTTTAGTTTTCATTTAGATATTATAAAAGTTGAGGTTAGTTAAACTAATTTGAAAATCTGCCATTTATGAAGAAAACAAACATATATATATTTTGGTATTCTTTTTGCTTTGTTTGTAGTATGTCATCATATCAAGGTCTAATGGCTGTGTGTCTTTGTGTTCAATTAATGACCATGTACCTTCAAAAAATATGCTCGGTGATTCTCCTGAACTTTTTGAAAGCCCTGTGTATGTTTCACCTTTTTTCGATAAAGGCTTTTTTGCATTCGAAAGTGATTTAAAGATTAAGGGAGAAGAATTAAGCGATTCGTCAGCTACCGATATGGATTTAGTACCATCCATTTTTTGGATTTCTACATTATACCAGGAAGTTCTGTTTTGGATGACGGACAGTGAGAGATTTCGGCCACCACGAAAAAGGAAGAGAAAATGCCCCGTTTGGATAGAAACAAATAGACTTTTTAATGTCAGAAGTATAACACCATTGGAATTATTCTACAGAAAAATCGAAGCTGAAGAATATGGAGAGGCCTTGGATTTAGCCAAAGTATATAATTTGGATAGTGATTTAGTGTACCAACGAAGGTGGACAAAGCATCCTGTTACTAGTCGTACGATTAAAGATATTTTGGTAAGTCTTTTGTTTTAAATTTAATACACATAATATTTCTTCTAATTAGATTTTTGTTTTTTGAGATTTCAAAAGGGAATATTAAATATATTGTACCGTACCGTACTATACCATGCCGTAAAACATGATTTTACCATTATTTAAGGCTAAAATCACAAAGCGGAATTGGGTTCTACAAGAGTGTTTGGAAAGAGTTCCAGTAGACATCAATGCTGCTAGACAACTTTTAGAATTTGGACTAAAGGGAACAGATTTGACAGCTGCTGTAACTATAAGCCAAGGTTATACATATAGATTATAGTATGAGCTTGAGTTATGGTAATGTATGTAATGTACCTCATAGTTGTAATGATGTGAAATGATTTTTGTATTAGTCTAATAAATCCGTTATTTATCATCTCATGTAGGAAGGGATAAAGGTCGTTTTATACTGTGGGCAGCTGATGACTTGGACATTTCAGAAGCAGAATACTTATCATTGATTGATAAAGACAATTTGGAAGTTAAAAGACTTGTTGGCTATCGGAAACAGTTTTTACATTTCTTGGACATGCTCAACACGTACGAGGTATGTTTGTTGTAAACTTTCTTCCTCTTATAACAAGCATGGGAATGACTTTTTATATAACAGTACCCCAAATATCTGTATTAATTGAATTAAAAATTCTGTATTTATTGTCTTTACAATTACAGACAATTGTTGGTGGACCAACTTTGGCTGAGGCCAATTATGACAGTTCTGTCTACACAAAATTAAGAAATCGAACTGTACTTGAATCATGTATTGATATGGCAAGAAATTGTGATATAAATGGACTGAAAATAATGTTGACAAATCATTGGGAAAGTATTGAACCTTTTTATTTATTAATACTATCCAACTTCCCAGAAACCGCAACACCTCATACTTATAGGTACAAATATTTGGCTGATCTTATGACTTTATTTATAACTTTATTTTATAAAGTCTATTGTGTTTTCAAAAAAGGAATATTTTGCTTGCCTATGTATTTATTTATTTTTTGTCTTTTCTTTTGACAGAGATTTCTTACCGGAAATAAATCAAGAAGGACAAGTTTACCTGTGGGAAGAAATTGCCCCAAAAGAAAAAGATTGGAGTGACGGATTCATTATTGACAAAATTCCTAATTCATCGCCTTATGAAAATTTGCAATACCAAGAAACTCATACAGCTGATTATATTTTCCATTGGTATGAGCAAAGAGTTCGGGAAATTGAGTCTGCTACTGGCCTTACGAATTTGGCTTTAGATTTAGCAAAACTTGGAGTACAAAGAAATATAACGGTAATTTATTTTGGTTCATTGCTTACATTAAATATAAATTGTATGGATTCTCTTGATGACATAACAGGTATTCAACTCTTTTATAAACTGGTTGGGTTATTTTTGTTTACAGAGGATGGTTAACATTGTAGAAAACTTGGAAACTGTTGAAGTTTTGGTGTATGAAATTAAAATTGAGGATATGAGCTTAGAGAAACTTGAACAGTTGTCCAATTTAGAAAGGCTGGAACTTTTAATGTCTACGGTATGAATAACGTCTACTATGTGGCTGTTTTTAAAAATTGGTTTTCTTATGACGGCGAAATGATGTCTCGGGTTTTGTAAGAATAATAATTTAATAATTTTCTCATCCATACAGGCCACGGAAGAAACGTTTGTGAATAATTTCAGACAATATGCTTTACCATTCTTGGCCCATTGTGAAAGAAGAGAAGCTGGTTCCAAATTTTTCTTGATAAATCAGTACCTGACGAATAAGTCTCAAAATGAGTTGAAGCTGCCACTAAAGGTACCATGTTCGAATTCGAAATAAATTACATCTCTCATTCACTCTGTTTGTGTTATACTCACAATCAGCTGCTTTAACTATATTATGTGTGTTGTTTGATATAGATATTTGAAAAATCTAAGAGAGAATTAGCTGACCCGATCATTTCCGACGTCTGTGATTTAATGAAGCTAGCTTACAACTGTATCTATGCATGTAAAAGCCCTAGGCAAGGCGAAAATATTCTAGCCCTATTAGGTTGTCTTCCTCATCGAGGATTTGGAGGCTACTTAGTCTCTAATAAAGAACTCAATCAGCTGCATGATTCGATTGACGAACTTGAGAGTCATTACAAAGCTGTGAACGTTTTAGAAAAGTACGATATGCCATTCTCTCTTAAGGAGATACAACTAATGGCGGATGATGTTAAGGAAATCGCCTTGTTTTTTGAACAATTGTGTCACGGTGCAAATAAAAAGTAAGTATAATAATATCATTTTTAATAAGTCATGTGTCATGTGTCGTAGACGTAAAAGATGTAAACATAGGTTTATGGCCACATTTTCTCATATCGTGTTCTTGATTATGCCTACAGGAATCCACCAATGAAATCTACGGAGTGGAAAACCTTACTTTACGACATATTGGAGCTTCATAAATCAATTTTTAATAAACTGGAAGTGGAAAAATGTTACATGGTGAGGACTTTTTTCCTTTTAAAATTAAGTTTAAGTAATAGTAATAATATTATCGTTATTTAATAGCTCATTCCCATTTTACACGTTTGTAGCATAGAGTAACTTGATATACTATACACACAGTATGTACATATGTACACAGAGCGCAGAGGGCTTATAGATTTAAAAAAAATCGGCAACAGAAAAAAGAAAAAAGTCTTTTTTCATTTTCCAAAGTTTTTGCACAATTTGATAAAATTGCAAGTGAATTACACTTTATTTTAAACAGTTCTAAATTAGCATTAATTTATTTAAAAATATACAATAAATGTGAAGTTATAGAAAAAACTTTGTGTCAGTTCATGTAAGGGAACACGCATATAAAAGGAGAAAAAAGGAGATTGCTACCGCAATCAGCTGGTCGTGTGTATTTTTATTTGGATAAGATTAGAATTTTAAACAAATATCAAAATGAGTGCTATGACTTTTGGTCAAAAGTCTTTTAATGCGACTCCTCCAGAAAAAGGAAGCTTTAGATTAGATCGTCAGAATATTTGTAAAAAGTTTATGGTCTCCTACATGACTTGCTTAAAAGACAACAGCCGTGTAAATGAAAAGTGTCGTATAGAAGCTCAGCAATATTTCAAGTGTAGAATGGATAACGACTTGATGGAAAAGCAAGATTGGAAGGAATTAGGCTATCAGGATTTAGTTGAAAAAAATGAAGCCGAGAAAAAGAATTAGTCTCCATAATTATCTATAAATAATAAACATACATCCTGTGCATAATAAAATATTTTTAAACATTCGCCACCGCTTTTAGTTTTCAAATGCTGATAAATTGTGATACACGTAATATACGAGAGCATTGTATTACTCCATAGCTGAAATAATCAACTGTTATAAACTTTTGGGGTTTTTTTTATTTAAAAATGACTTCGATCGTGAGTAACAATGAGGCCCCATTGCCTTCAAAAATAAAAATAAAAGTTTTAATAGCTGTCACTGGCAGTGTTGCTGCGATAAAAATTCCAGAATTAACCGAAAAACTTTTTACTGTTTCTCATGAAAAAGTTCAAGTAGATGAAATCGTAATTGTACCCACAGAAAAGGCTTTAAAGTTTTTTGATCCCCAAGATACGTGTCCTAACAAATTGCAATTATCACCCCATAAAACTATCAAATTGTACACGGACAAGGATGAATGGTCAACATGGAATGGGAGAGGAGATCCTGTACTTCATATTGATTTAGGAAAATGGGCAGACGTAATCATTCTTGCACCATTAGATGCAAACACACTTGCAAAAATATCTCATGGCATTTGTGACAATCTGCTAACCTGTGTTCTCCGTGCTTGGGATTTAAGTGACGAGCATAAAAAAGTTATTTTTGCTCCAGCAATGAACACCAAAATGTGGAATCATCCACTAACTGTGAAGCAAGTGGAAACACTAGTCGAGTTCGGGTACCATTATGTCAAACCAATAGAAAAGACTTTAATGTGTGGGGACACGGGTATTGGTGCCATGGCCACAGTTGACAATATTGTGGAGACATTTTTATCTTTATGTGAAACGATAATTGTCCCAGACTGACTCAAATCAATTTAGGTTTATTTTTAGTTATTTTCAAAAATGTATTATATCCCCAATAATATATTAGTTAGGTACATCTTATTTCTATTAATACTTCTTCAGCTACATTGCACATTGCACTCTTTTAATTGAGTATAAAGTTTACTCATCAACCTTAGGATAAAAAGTCTATGAGGTACAAAATATAACGGCAAAATAATTCTATTCTATATTGGTTATCAATGTACATTTTAGAGCCATTATAGTTCTGCAATTTTATTATTTACTGCCGGTTTTCAATTGTGTAATTTAGAAATGTATTAAATCAATTAAATAAATTTTTTTCTTATTTTTGCAGACATACGTTGCTGCCTTATTACGAAGTGGAAATCCAGAAATAATTGGACTTGCAAGAAATTTTCTGGACAAAACACCAACGTAAGTTTATTATGGAATATGATCATTTTTCTAAACACACATTTTACATTGTAGCTTTAAGTTATAAAAGTTGTGGTTGCAATATTTTGACATTTTTCTTGCATTTGTTTTGTTTTCAGGCAAGTGGAAACAGATGAAAAAGGGAATTTGAAAATCACAAGGCGAAATAGTACAACATATTCAACCTCATTCGCTCTGTATTTGTATCTCATTCCTTATGAAGAGAGCTTAGGCATGGTGTTAGAAGCTGCAGAAATTTACTTTGATTCAGCCTCTAGTTACTCCGACCCTGATATGGAATTAGCAAAAACTTGTTTAAATTTAATGCAAAACTCAAAAGAACCACTCATCACCCTCATGTTTGATCTTATTGATGCAGTAAAAGTTTTGAACAAAGACTTTAATCTTCATATTTTACCACAATCAGGTAAGTAATATTTATTTTCATGGGTACTAATTTCCTAAAAGTTTTCTCAAGTCATAGTTATGTTTCAATCTTAAAGCGTTTAATAACGTGACCTTTTACTTGCTATTTAGTTCGACGATGTCATGAGAAAACGGGACTTTTAAGAAAAGCAATGGAAAATATTAAGGATGGCTACAAGAAAACACAACAATTACTAAAGTTAGCAACTTTCCTTCGTATTGAGGAGCTAGATCAACAAGAAGTTGAAAGTGCAGTATTTGAAATGACAGGGGATGCCGCTATAGCTGAATCAGATATTAAATTTTGTACTCAAATATGTCATAGTATTATGGCTAAAGGCTATCATACTGGGTGGAAGGTTTTTACACAAGTCGCCAAGCATCAAAGTGATCCTCCGATTGTTGACCACGATACAAGATTAGCCTTTATCAATTATGCCCTTAATATTTGTCCTAGTGATGAAATATTTGAAGTTCTCAATGCAAAGTTAGTTTTTTTAATACATGGTTTGTATGTTCTTTCCTATAACAGCTAATTGTAAGCCACGTGTTTTTAAATTAATAAAATATGTTTATTTTGGTCACTTTCAGATATCTCATCGAAATTCGAAGTTTACAATCAAAACTTGTTGAATTGTCACCAAACCATTCTGCAATTGAAACTGCCATATTGGAGGTAATTCTCATTCTCCCAAACACAAAAAAATATTAAAATTATGAAACTACTGTATTTACCCTGAAAATGTTTGTAGACAAATGCGATGCATAATTTACACACTACTCAGGAATGTAATAAACCTCAAATCATAGTAAGTCATGGGATATTTAACACCATTTATTTTGTTATTTCAATTTTAATTTAGACTCAGGAAGAAGAAAGTATTGTTCACGACGTTTTAAATAAGATGAAACTTGAAGAATTTCTCCATACTACAACAACGTAAGTATTTTTTTTGTAACCACTTTTCCCATGTTATGTTATATCAATAGTTGTCCATGTACTTTTCTCTATATCATATGATGATTGTCTATTTTTCAAAGGTGGATTAATCCGTTAAAGAACTTGAAAAAAGTGGCACAAGTTGTCAAAACAAGTAGAGCTATTCTTGCTGGTGAACAAAGAGACTCTAGTTTTACCTCAGCCTCAAGTCAACAGGAAATCGATGATGAGCCGAATGAAAATTTTTTGCGGGAATCCTATCCAACCTTTTACATAAGTAAAGAGGAGTCTCCATTTGTACACCAAAGTTTGTTTGCCTTCAAGTACAATTCTTTTGCAAATACTGTTGTATCCAGTTTTATAAAATCCAATCCAGCCTTAGAACTCTGCCTTACAAAAAATCGAATATGGCATCTGGAAAGATTAATACTTGGGGAAGCAGAAGTTGGTGAACGTGACGAAGAAGGTAAAACGACATCGGAACTAAGTATTTCTGTAGACTTTTTGGCAAAGTTATCTAATACAACATATTATGTATTATAATATGTATGTTACTAAATTACTCATTGTTTAGTCAAGTAAGACTGCAGTCGATACAGTACATTTTTGAAATACAATCGGTTTTGCATGACTTCCATAGTTTTAGATCAACTGGTAGGAGATGTTCTGCCAGAAGACATACCATGGGGACTTGCTTTTCTTTCTTCAATAGAGGATGTTTCAACCCTCGATAGGATTCTCGGCAAAATACCACAAACTCAAGTTTCGCATAAGATTGTCTTGGCATATCTAGCTTTTCAACTTCAAAAGGAAATATTTGAAAGTATATCAGAAGAGGAGCTCATTTCATGGAACTTGAATACGGTAAAAAAATATGTGTACACGTGCACTCATCTAAATAACTATGTTGTATATCACTATTTAGTTGTATGCCATAAGTTTTTCCTGTTTTACAATGTGCTAGAAATGGTTGTTTTGTATTTTAATCAGTTCTTGCTGTCTTTTAATAATATAGTTAATCGAGGCAACTGCAGAATTGGTAAAAGAACAACAGCTAGACTCTTTCCCAATATCAGAGGATGAGAATAAGAGTAGGCGAAAGTGTGAATTGGCAACGTTATTCTTAAAATATAAAGACAATTCCGTTCCTTCAATCGAACTAGAAGACTCTGTAGAAAAATATGATGATGAAGAGGAAGAAGAGGAAAATATTGTATACAAAGAACCAGAAGAAGTGGAGGAAGGAGAAGAAGATTTTGAATTTCAGGATGGTGATGGTTGGGAAAGCTTCTAGTTAATAACTAATAATATCATCTTCGTGGGTATTAGGGCGGATTCTGAAAATTGTAAGTCACCATAGATATATCGGGAACATGCCATTAGCTTTGTATACAATATTGCTCTTTAGAAATTTCGTTGCTATGACTTCACTATCGGATGAAAACCTACTAGTATCACCTATTCCCAAAGTTTAAGTAAACCCGTGAATAGTTATTATTCTTACATAGTTACCTGTTTATAATTTACAAACCTATTCATATAGTAAACTGTGCATATTATGTACAAAGAAACGTATACTGTTTTGGAAGTTTTCAAATTGGATAAGATGGTACATGATTTTTAAAAATAACTGCGTGATACCTAATAATCACGCATATAGGATGATATGTAATAACTAGTATGTATTATATATGTGAAATGAAGACGGCGGCGTATGTTTTAAAATATTTTATTGGTTAAACAGGAACTGAAATATTTTGACGAATAAAAGATAATAAGACAATACTAATATTGATATGGTTCTATAATACAAGTTTCAATGCACGCAACATGAATTTTATCTTGTATCATAACAAGGTACAAAAATTAAAGGTTTCGTACTTTCTTTCTTGGAGATCTAGTATTTTATCTTCATTAAATTCGTAATTTCAAGTAGTTTCAAGTTTAATATCTGCATTAGTAAGTACGTCAAGTTCATTTCTTTAAAATAAACAGGTACCCATAAAACATATATACTACGTATGTTATTCTTGCTTAATTTTAATGTATGTACTATTTTTATGGGAAAAAAATCCAAAAAGATCTGCGTATCATTTTTCTTTAAAAGGAGTGCAAGATATTATATGGGTTTAGCAAATCAACTTCAATATAATATGTAGTCACTTTTGATAACTTGTAGACACTTTTTAAATACGTACATACATACTTCAATACATAAGTATGTCCTTAGCATTAAATTACTCATAAAATATTTGGTCACACGGACATTTCACATTCCGTTAGCATGAAAGTTTGCAGCCATAATAGCTTTTTCATTATATTTCTATTTTCAACGAGAGGGTGTCTCACCCATATCAGACAAATCATTTATTTGATATTAAATCATCTATATATACATAATATAACTCTCTTTCAACAATATTGTAATTTATACTATGTAGTATGTAGTATTTTTTCACAAATTATAATAGAATAGAATTTAATATTTAACGATAGTTTAGTAAAGATATTGACGACATGGTTTATTTCAACGGCTATCAGTTTTGTTACGTAAGGTAATGCTCTTAATAGTGTATTTACACATAACTCATTGTGGAATTTTCTCAAACAATAATTCTTTATAGTTAGATTATATATTGGAGTATCTTCCTGAGTCGAAGCGCAAAACGTTTTTGCTCGAATATATATATAAGTAAGTGTTGTGCTGTCGCGAATTTCACTATACTTGTACTTTGTTTATTTTGACGATTACAGTGCAAGTTATGCATATAAGAATGCATATGCTCATGTCGTCGTCATAATTTTGTTTCAAAAATATCAATCTTACTTTCACTTTCACTCACGAAACTTGATCATAATGAATAAGTTTTGTTTTATTCACTCTTTTGTCAACATATTCATACTGAAGTCTAACGATGTTTTGTTTAACAAGTTGTTAGCATGTTTCACAACCTACTTTTTTGTATACAGTAGTATACTAATAACAGTAGAATATGTAGATGCAGCCAGCAAAAGAGGTTAGATCACCACCATAGTGCGAGAGGAAGAATAGTTATTGTTTGCGTAGCTTCAAATCTTTAAGAATCCGGGGCGGAAGAATTATTTCGTTCTCCTCGAGATAAATTATCCTCTAGGCTGGAGCCAGTCGACGCCAAGGTCGTATTACTGCCGTATGGATCTAAAGACGATTGTACAGACATACTGCGTCCTCCAGTGCTCCTTCTGGCTCGATTTGGCGACAATTTGGCGGGATCAACACTGCTTGGATAAACACGGGAAAATGGAAAAACATAATTTTAATTATTACCGTGAATCTACTCGGGAGCTGAATCATTTTTTAAAAAGATAAAACGAAATGGTATGATGCATGAGTAACCTACCTAGTGGGGTCCGCCTGGTAAAAAAACAAGTTAGTTTGTTATTAGTTGTATATATTGTCCCATAAAAAATGTGAAAACATACGTGCATACGTGATACGTGATGCTCAGTAACGAAACCTTGTCCACCAGGAAAATAGGTTGTAAATTCAATTTGATGAGGCGATTCGATTCTTTTTGCAACTATGCCTTTTTAAAGGGAAAAATTCATTGCGTGCCGTGAGTATATCAAAAATAACAGTAACAAAATTCTTTCTCTATTGTAAAACTTAAATTGAGGCTACTCCAAAAAACCTACTGCAAAAAAGGATTCAGGTTTAGGGATGAGCAATATTATTAGGTAGACAGTCAAGACAAGATTTCCATGCAATATATTTTACTAATTGTAAGCAGGACTCATTTAATATAACCCAATTAAAAGAGACAAAGGTTGTAGAGCACTATGACTTTTATTGAAAAAGATAGAAAAACTTTTGAGGGGTACGTTAGCTATAATATAATATTATAAAATTGGAAAAACGATAGTCGGTTTGTACAGGAAAGAACTTACACCTTTTCTTATTGCTTATCATACAATTATGCTTCGTTTCACGTTTTTTTTCATGCCGCGTGCCCATTGATGTATTAGTAAGCAAAAAGCTTGCGTACTTGTTTAGTAATGTTTATTAAACTTATGGTCAAAAGACAAAGTTTACAAAGTACAGAGCAGAGAGACACAGTGGTAGCTGGTACAGAGTAGCATGTGATTAAAAATATGTTTTTTTACCTGATATGCCAAAGCGTTCATGACGATGGAATAGGGAACTACCCCTAAAGGATGAATATCCTTCATAAGAACGTTTGCTGGAATCTTAGTTGTAGCGAGAATAGAAATAATGCAAAAAATTAGTTTGGAAGCTTCTCTCGTTCACCCGTAGAAAATAAGCCGAAACTTTTCAGTAAATTAAATATGCACAAAATTGCAAGTTACCTTATGAAATTGAATGTACTCCAAAAAGTTTCCTATCGTTAAATTGTCATAATAAAACAACAATTAAATAAGCCATATTCTTTGGAAATATTCAATTGCTACATGGATATAGAAAGAGAGAAAGACTAACCAATAGTCTCTTTAAGATTAATCTCAGGATTGTTATCGCAGTATTTTTTACTCCACATAAGGGCAGCCTGAAAAACACACACAAAAAATTAATGACAACACTTTTACAGTTGTTTCCAAGTATACTCTTGGCTACGTACTACACATACAACAAATAATAATACGAGTATGTAAGAAACCGAACCCTTTTCAGTAGTTATCATTTATTATCAATACCTGAAATTTAGTAAACTCGTCCGCCTTAAGCTCCTCTCTCACGAGTATGAGACGAACAACGTGTTGTGGTAATAAAGTGAATGATCCCAAATTTAATACTTCTGTTCCATGTAAATCTACAAATTCTAAAACCTGCAGGCAGCAAAATGGGAAAATTGTGGTTATTAGTCATTAGTCAACTTTCAAACTTTCACTTCAACTACTTTCTTCATTTACGTCAGAAAAAAAGTAGGATGTTTTTTTGTAATTAATGGCACGGTCACCTTCTGGACTAGACTCTTGGTACATTTATATTGAATGTATCTCTCAGCGGATGCTAGGAGCGCACATACAGTATCAACATTTATACAACATTGGACGAAACCCACGCAGGCTTTCCTCAGTTCTTCTAAGCCGTAATAATCAGCTGCGTTCATTACTCCTAGTAAAGTTCTTGGTTGAAGGGTAACATAACCAGTGTGAATATATTCAATGAGTTGACGGAAAACGTCGGGCTGCATAAAAGTACGAAAACAAGGAAAAAGAAACTGTACATACATACATATGCAAAGGAAAATCAAGAGCAAGTAAAAATGTAACTATAGTTATAATAGTTAATACTTCATACTATACTATACCATCGACTGTAAGTACATGTGTATATATGCATGACGCAGGTTGCTTTTAATAGGATTTTTATCATGGGTGATTTTAAGCCCTAGGCAGTCTTACCTCGAATTCTTCTATTATCAAAGTCTGGTGCTGTTGAGGCTGCAAGTTTCAATTACATTCCACAAAAAACTTTTAACCCTCTTTTAACATGAAGATGTACTTTGGTATGGATGTATTATATAGTATCAGAATAGAAATTCTTAATATTTGTAAATATAGAGGAAGATAAAATGTATAATTTAGTATTTCAAGCTATAGATTATAGTCGGAGGGGGTTCAACTACAAGTACATAGAAATTGGAATCTAGGAAATAGAAGTGAGATGGGAGTAAATAAGACTTGGATGGAAAAAAAATGTACCAGGAAAAGTAAATAGTATAGTATAATATTCGTACATATGTATGTACGTGGTCAATTAATTGAAGGGTTTCGGGTTACTGCAAAGAAAACTCACTATGACTACGAGATAAAAAGACGGAGGAGATCTACAAGTCTATTCCATGTAGGAATTGAAGGGAGAAAGTCAAACAAAGTCAGAGTTTAATTGAATTGAATTGAACTGAATAGGAGTTTTATGGAAATTCAAAGAGAAAATTGTGCAATGTATTTTTATGCTATTTATTACTATAATATACCGTACTATACTATATATTATATCATAGCACTACTTAATATTTGACTGTGGAGGACCTCTCCACGTTTATATATACATAAGAGCAGTGTGTGTACACATTCATAAATAAAACATGCCCTGGAATTTAATGAAAGTGGACTAATGGACTGATATTGCATCCGTGTACATTACATATTACATTGCACATTCAATGACTACCATGCGGGACTATAATATATGAAGAGACGAGCATCATCAGTGTAATAAAATGATTACATGACATTGGTTTCAATTAGACTAATGAGTATAATATAGACTCTACCCACAAAGTTCATCTAATCTAATATTCATATTGCACGAGAGTACAACGTACAATGTTAGTTAAATATACAGTTGCGGTTTTCGTTCAACTAATCAAACAACAGCATGATAGTGCTGATGGAGCTAACAGTTAGAGTTAGTTATTCAATTCATCATCTAAACATTACACCACATCAATTCATTTTGAAATAGTTATATGCATTAGCAAAAAGTTTGGTTGTCAGTTTTGCAGTTTCATCAAGACAAGAAAAATGGAAATTCATCATATATGTACGTACTACAATGTATATATTTGTACTACATATTACGTTTGTGGTAATTAATTCTAATAATACCGTTAACTCGACGGTATTCGTCAGTTTTTACCATTCCCAAACAGTCAGGCAAAGAAAAAGAATGACAAAAGAGAAAAAAAGTTAAAAGAGAAAGAGAAGAAAGTATTTTGTTTGTACAATTAGACAACATTCATTTTTTTGACATATGACCTCCCCCAAGTCTTCACGAGTTAAAAGATCAAATGTCATGAACACAACGTATAAATACACACAACTGTGGTTTGTGGTATTTTATAGCTAGAGTTACATATAGCTCTAGATCACGAAAGAAAAAAAGAAAGAGTGAAAGTTGAAGTAAGAGTGCATTCGAGTGAAAAGCATGTGAAAAGAGAGCCGTGTAAATAGTAGAGAATGAGTGAGAGAGAGAAAAAGAATAGAGAACTTTTTATATCAAAGTCTCTCCATAAATTTGAAATTTGAAACGATGATGAATAAAATTCTACACTAATGAGAAACTAAAAGGAAAGTACCATGTAACTATCTATCTAAGTATGTACATACATACAAGCTGAAGATAAATAGAAAAACGGTAGAAATGTGAAAATTCAGATGAAAGATTACAAATTATACTAGCCTTCAGAGTTTTAGAAGAGTTTATATTGCAGTCTATATGCAACACATTGGCTACATGAAAAGAAAGAAAAGAGAGAAATGTAAGTAGAGAATGAAAAATACACCCAACGTCAACACTCCATAAACAAGTTCTACATTCTATATTTGCTTGCAACTGCATCTTTACTACCTATATATATTTCAAAATATATAGTGGTGAAAGTAATTTAACAATCATGATATTTTTTCTACCAATATAATCCCAAGCAAAAGACAAAAATGTAGACTGAAATATACGCACATGTGTGTGTGTGTATGTACGAACTAAAATTCTACAACATTGGTTAACAGGAGAATTATATCAATATTTTTAAAACTATGAGTGCACGTGATTACATATGTAACTATGGAATTATTATTTCACATAATATAAATATTTTCTATGCGTAGAATGATCTAAATGTGAAAAGTATTGAAGGTATTGCATGTACTAGTGTGTTACTTATATGTATGAGAAAAAAGAGAAAGATAGAGAAAGGAAGAGAGAAGAAGAACAAGTTGATGTCACCTCTTGTATGGTAGATAACTGGCTTGTAAACGCTGAACGCTGATTCCATAATGCATCGATAATTCAGATTGGGTATTCAGGCACACCATTAACACACAGATACAATACAGAAATACATTGTACAGTTATTTTACATTTTATATTGCATATTTTGTTATATCATTAAGTGAATTTATACATAAGTAATACTTATAATTCAATATCAACCAGCTACAACTATAGCCTATAATAGATATATTGTAATAATTTATGAATTTCATGCCTCCAATGGAAGTTTTGCTGTATGAATGTACGTAATTTGTCTGAAATTCATTTATAGATACGTGGATGAAATACGGAAATTGTGTCAAGTTCATCTTTGAACGTTCAAAATTATTATCGATTGAATCCTGAGGAAATTGTCTTATACCTGCGTGTACACTGCAGTAACTTTTGAAAAGTAAAATCATGTCTGATCCCAAAATTGAATAACAACAATCTTATTACCTTCACTAATCATTTTACTTTTCATTCTTCATATGATATTCTCTGAATTCTCAAAATAGGAAAATGGGTAAATCTAATCAAAAATAATTTTCCAGGAACTTTGCTCCTTTTCTATTTTCCCTCAAATACTGGATAATATAATATATAAATTTACGTTCTTGGTATTAAACGAGATTATTTAAATAGTTGAAATGTAATGTCCGTTCAATGTCGCACTTAATTTACCATGCAAATATTATCGTTTGTCGTCTTAAAGTTACAAATTATCATGGGAAGAAATATGAAAAAAGTATCAAAAGCTTACAGATGGCCGTGAGCTCTGAGCATTTTGCATATTTAATAGTGGTTCTGAACTTCGCTTGAGAAAGAGGCGAAGTTTATTCTCCTTTGGCGGTGGGTCCTTTTTCCTTTGAGGGCTCGGAGCTTGATACAAAATTTTGAAAAACACCCTGCAAAAAAAAACCAAAAATTAAATGAATAAATGCCATGGTCTTCAAAATTCAAAATACATCCTGTGTGTTTCGTTCATCATGCAAATGAAAAATATATTGGATATTTAATTAGTGCAACAAACAACAAACCTGCTTCTGGCAGCGAGCACAGCTTTTACGGCGCACACAGGCTCCCGAGTATCTGAAAGTTTATGTTGTATAATAATGATAATGACAGTATGTATAAGATATAAGAATATTATACTATCAAATTTAATTGACTTTGACCTTGGTGTTTAAAAACCGCTTTGATTCAATTAAAGTCCGACCTTGTCCAAGGTATTTTGGTACAAGGTACGGAGATAACTAGATTTGGATGTAGCAATTAATGAGTGGGTCAATTAATAATTAATTAAGATCTCACCTCCAACGAGAAAGGTTACGTCACACAATTCAGGCATCGATGCCAAGAACTTCATGTCTTCCGCAAGCCCTGTCTTGTTCTCAAAGGTGCTGAAATCAGGTTCGTCAATTAAGCTGCTTTCTGCCATCATGTAGAAAGCGTCCAGTCTATCAATCATTCCTTCTTCAATCTTCAAGTGTCAGCGAGAGACTGACTGCCTGTATTTTTTCGTCGCACAACTCGAGCTCCTACTCTTCTTGGAGCAGGCAGGCAGTAGGAAGGATAGATAAAGAGGGGAAGAGGAAGAGCGTTGAGAACGAGGGATGGAGAAAAGGGGAAAGAGCCGAGAAAAAAAATAATCCTAGCGACCGAGTCCTAGTTCTAGCTCTAGTTATAGCCCGACTTCTAGTTCTAGTTCAGGTTTTGGTTCTATGTTTAATACTGTTATATACACCTATAGCTCATGGATGAATTTAGGCACACATGTTGAGAATGGAGAGCATTAACTAGTAGTAAGTCTCGCTCTTTCCGTGACTGTCTCTCTGTTTGTATCTACGGATATATAATATGTATGTATATATTATTTATATTTATGTATACTATATTTACGAATTTCCTTTTAATATGATGTGATGTATTATTATTATTATAGCACCCACAATAAACCCAGAGTGTGTTATGACTGACGGTACTACGTGTATGTATTACGTGTTTTGTGTACACAGAAGCACTCTCACTCACTCGTACTCGTTCACTACCCACGACCCACGAATTATCCTCTTCTCGTCTCTCGTTTCCACACACTAGCCAGCTCGATAGCTAGTCAACCTGTTACTGTACGTGTTGTACTGTACTGCTCCTGTTGTTTCGATCATAAAATACAATATTATGTTGTAGCGTAGTTCTTCTTCCTCTCTTCGTCTACTTCTCCTTGTTTTTGTCCTGCGGAGTGAATGTGGAATAGAAATAGAATGAGAAATCTCTCTCTCTCTTGCTTTCTTGTCTACTACACAGTAGTGTCACACGGAGTAAAAGGCAACTCTGGAGAAAGTTTGCGAATGAGAGAAAAGAGGAAATGTACAAACAAGTTTCGCTGTAAATCTTCTGCGTGTCTTGTAGTTGTAGTTTATACATTTATGAGCTGTATCTTGTATAGATTCTTATACCTCGTATGGCATGATGTTCAATTTTGCTATATCTTTTTAGCTCTCTCTCTATCTTTTTGATATAGTACAATACAATAGAGTTGCAGCAAAGTTGGGTTGTTCAATCCGTCAACTTTTTTATGTTTCTTTTCTTCAAGCTTCCATGCTTTCCCCTAGAAACCTAAATGTAGATTTACTATTTATATGTATGTGTGTATATTTGTAGAGTAGATAATGCATAAATGATATTTATACTTTTATGCACTGACTTTGATCCGCGAGTTGTAAGGCGATATATAGGGAGGACAATATGTAGAATAATAAATATATAGACTATATTATGTAGTTTGTATGTATATGTATGTAGTATGTATAATTGATTATTGTATTGATGCTGATATTATTGTTTGGCAAGGAATAGAATTGGAAAAGTCGATATTGCTGATGAAGATGATAATCGTTATGATGATTCCAATTTTGCAACCAACTCAAATTCAAAGTTCAACTGAACTGGGACGTTCACTCTGAAAGTATTGAAAGAAGAGTAAGACGTGAGCAGGGGGACGCTGTAAAAAAGTAG
>JAQIVE010003016.1:0-18072 GCA_034698285.1 Sminthurinus bimaculatus | reverse complement strand
TCTAATGTACCTCTGGTATATGGTGTTTCCATGGAAACACCATATACCAGAGGTACATTAGATTCTTTCATCCTCATATATACATAACTATTATTACTGCCTTTTCAACGTCATGATACAATTATTCAGTCAAAATTTTTTCCACATGGTTCTTACAGTCCTTGGACTCGATAAAATAAGAAATGTTCTGCCAAAAATCATTTAATACTATATAGCGGTTACGTATCATTTTACACTGCAGAATACTAATCGGAAGCAAAAAAGAAAGATCAGTGATAAATGCTTCTCATGTTTGCACGGAACTTTGCAATAAAATCCTAACGACGCGGAATGTTACTTTAGACCTTTCACCACCCAGATTATCTATAATGCAGAAGGAAATAAAGAAGAAAACAGTATTAGCTCAACGCTATGTCAACTTTTCCTTGCTTACATGCTAATTCTATTTTCTAGAGTTCCTGTTCACTTCTCTTTCGTTTTATCTTTTAAAGGATTATTTGATTGTAACTTCCTCTTTCCTCTCAACTTTCTATTTACTATTTTGACTTTGATGATGTCGCCTTAATCGCAAACGCATGTACATAAATGTCGCGAGATTTATATTACTCCTGCTTGGTTTAAAAAGATTTTAACCTTGTTCCGACGCTACCCATGATAAAATAAATTCATATGTACGAGAGAGAGAGAGAGAGACGAGCAATCGATTTTCGACGTCAATTCCAAGACTTCCTCTTGAGCTTCCTTATTCGGGAAATTACTTTAAGGTAAAATTTGGAAAGGGGGAGCAGGAAATAGAAAATAAAATAAAACTTTCCAGAATTTTCCAAGAGAGATTTTCCCTGCATGCCTTATATTTAGCTTCATCACTAGATTTTAGGAGCCAGTCTTGAAACGTTGCAAAAACCTCTTTGATAAATATTGAATTCATACTTCATACCTATATTACCGTGTAAACCAAATGTAATTTGGAATTTTAAAACGCTTTCCATTCCTACTCGAAAAGCTCCAGTCTTTGAAATTACATAAAATAATGATGCAGGCAATATATTTTGTTCCCCGTATCAAAATTGATAGTGAGAAAAACTTGTATGATATTGGTACAATGATGTACATATACCAATATGAAAAGCATATTCTCAGTTTAACTTTCTAAACAGATACAGCACTTAAATGCGTATCTTGCATATCCATGACATGATGGCAGTTACTTTTTTCATAACGATACTGTATTAAAAGCTTTTAATATTAAATTATACGTTGCATGCTAAGTTGTACGGTTTCATGATAAAAGGATATTATTCCTTACCAAAAAATTTGATTTGGGCAATTCCATATTTAAAAAAGGCCTTACCTCCGTCTGAGGAAACGATGGAAACGGAAACTAGTGTTTAGTTTTTAAAAGCTTGTGAGGACAATTTAATTTCACGCAATCTTAATTACCACCTCCTGATAATTGTTAATCTGTTTTATGGACGAGGAACCCAATAGAGGGAATACTTTACATGTAACCTCTTTCCGATGTGTAAATATTTTTTAATCTGATGCATCAAGTGTTCTCATGGAAGTTTTGTGGTGGCAAATCGATATTTAGAGGCAATTTAACATGATCGTAAATCCCATTAAGATGATATCGACAGCAGATTATTTTATGACATCGACATCACTTCCTCCTTTTTTCACCCCCCTTTTTTCTCACAATAGTTAGACTTCAATGTGTATACAATATGTATGTATGTACATTGTACATATGCCCATACAGTGCGTACAACACCGTTTAGTACTTTTTGAGCAAGATTTTTTTTAATTTTGACATGGATTCTTTTTGTATCATCAAGTACATGTACCTATATTTTTGAAAATTTAAGAGCGTTGGATTGCAATCTACATTTACTTTATAGCCTGTTTATTAAATTTTTCATTATACCCGCGCGCTTCAAAGCTATGTGCTTCGGCTATTTATACATTTATTTAGTATTTTTCTACCAAATTTAGGATTAGAAAACAGCTTTCTGAAAAATTTAAAAAAACGAATGTACATAAGCATATAAAACCAATAAAAATAATTCGTTGGAACAAAATAATGGAACTAAATAATTAACTTTATGAAAGTGTTGACTATTTCACTATACTTGCCTCCATAGGAGTTGGTAGCAAATTTTAAAACTATAATGCAAAAATCTTCAACATCTAAATTTTCATCTAATCTTTACGGTTAACCCATTATGTGCTTAAGTGACTTGAACAAGTGCATAAAAAAGAAAAAACTGCCTGCCTGTCAACATTCTCAAATAAAAATATTCCATATGAGGGCATAAAATGAAAATTCTGGTTTATTGTTATGGTAGAACCCGGAGAAAATTCTAAGACGTTTTAATCAACAATACAGAAGTTTTTGTCACAAAAACTAGTCCATCCCCTGGACCATCGTCACACGTGCCTTGATGATGCTGCTCCAATAACCAAGAAACTTGAAGTGAGCAAGGTAATTGAATGAAATGAGTAGAGACCAAGTGGTCCTGATTAAGACCATTAAAGTATACTATTGTGTAAGAGAATTTACATTTTTTCGGATCCAATTCAGAAGCTTAAGAGCATTTAAATTGGGACCGATGGAGACGACAAGAGTAAACTGATTTCAAGAGAAAAAACGAATAGTGTCTTGTGTCTTTATATGTAGACGATTTAAGAATAAAGAGCTGTGGAAATGCCCATCGAACTTTAGTCTCGTGTGTTTTGTGTCCGTTCGATACAATAGGGAGAAACCCAGTCATATACTCCCAGCAAAGCATGGTCACTTATTTATCTGCTTACATCCAAAGGTAATATATGGAACAAAATACAACATCTATACCATACATGTATAGGTATGCATACAAAACGTATATCTACATTAACCATTAACATAAATGATCAATATTGATGTTGCTATACATGTGTTCGGTGTTTGGTGCTGCATGCAATTCTCCTGTAGCTGAGTCCAGTTCATTTCAGTCTAGCTCAAGCGTACATAGAACATCAGTTGACTGTCGACGGGCAAACTCTCGTGCATACGATACAAACGAACCACTCTGATTTTTACATCCCCAGTCATTTCAATAGGTTGCAAAGGAAAAAATGTACTTTTGATACGATGAGATTTTTTACGGTGGTCGACGTGAATTAATTTGCTCCCGTCAACGCCACTTCCACTTCTTCTGCCTCTCATCCAGTTGCCAGCATAGCTATTGGCGTCGCTGACACATTTTTTGATTACTATTTATCTCTACAAGGTATCAGACTTTGTAATACATGTTGTCAAATGCTTCTAATCCAGGATACGGTCTAACATTTGAATAAGTGATGCCACCTTTAACTTTTACGAATTTTTACTAAATTTTACTACAGTAATTCTAGGCGAATAGAATTTGTAACTCTAGCGTTAATTATCAGGAGGAAATGAGGCGTACATCAATTTTTTCAACCCTCTTTACAATGGGATTGGATTGGATTGGAACAATGAGATGCAGGAAAGAAGTATAGTTACTGTGCGTGTAAAAAGTAAAATTATAAGATTCAAACTCAAAAATATGTAAAAGGTAAAGAAGTTAGGAGTACCAATGTCACAAAACAAGGTACACAGAATACACGGTAACGTAAAAGCTCAAGAGAGCCAAAGTTTTCTCTTGTATAAATATTTTTATCACATGAATACAATAGACATACTCTGCAAAGATTCGGAAACCGTGGAGAAATCAATTTGGCCTATGGATGGTCAAAGTGTGCATTTCCACTTGAATTCATATGTCACATGAACAGCTTCTTTCCCGTTATTTTCCATCTTTTTATTCTCCCGAGCATAAACTGGAGACTATGTAACATCATAATACAGTAACATATTGGGAAAAACCGGTTTCTGTGGGCTGTTGGTAGCTCTGCATGGCCGTAGTAGTTAACGAGCAAAGATTTTTCCCATCAAAAACATTAGACTGTTTTTCTAGAGATGCAGAAAGAACGAAAGAGAAAGAGTTATTAAAGAGCGTAGATATACTATATTACTATAGATTTTGTGTCACACATGAGAATACATGGAAAACAGCCTCTGGTCTTTCCACTGTTTCCGTATATATACTATACTCATACTTGATTCTTGTTTCTCCTTGTCTATTTTTTGATGGCTGATGGTGATTAAGTTAAAGCGTCCGAATCTTTTGTTTATTAATAGGTCCAGTTTTTCTCTCATCGATGAACTCACGAGCTTCTTTCTCATTTCAAGTATTCACACAATAGCATGGGTCGTTGTGTAAATTAATTACCTCATGATTCCTTATTCACAACCAGTAAGGATTCAAACACAAGAGAAAAATAATCTCACCCTCTGTTTTTCCCTTGAAATACAAAAATAATGGATACATATAATGATGATAATAATAATCATCATCATCATAATGATACTCATAACTTATATTTGTATATAAGAAGGAAATGAAAAAGTGTTTGAATGGGGAATCCACACTCACTTACTTACGTACTTACACACGAAAGGACGGACAGTAGAGTCAAAAAGCCAAAAAATGGTGAATGAAAACAAAAAGTCCGGCCTGCATCATGAAGGCAGTATACAACTATGTATTACTAAAGAAAACAGTTTGTTCACTCTTTCTCCCTCTTTCCCTTTCTCTCTAATGTCCTCAGGTATTGAGTACATCTACGCATATGAATTTTTAATTTTCATCCCCTTTATTTTCCCAGTTTTTTGAATCTACATACTTCAGGCGTAAATGAGCTGCTCATTAGATTAGACTTAGACACTGACAACCGAACCCATGTCTGTATATAAATACATGAGAGTTTACGTGCATAAACGATGAAGTAATATTATACAAGAATAAGCCCCCATGAGTAGTGGTACGTGTATTTCTGTCTATAATGGCCCTTTTCAGGAATAATGAGAAGGGGCAAGTGATTTTTTGATTGTTCAACAACTAGACAGAGAGAGAGGCCTGTCAGGCATATTTTATATTCTGCTGCACTAATCTTCTCTGTCCTCTTTCTCTTTCAGTGTTAAAGAAACTTTATCTTCTCCTTTATTTTATCATAATCTTTCCCCTAAGACTTACAGATTTGATGGACATGAAGTCTACGCTGTACTTATCCTATATTGAAGCATATACTAGTCAATTTTGGCTTCAGGACATGACGATGCGAAAATGTGCTTTTCCATATTATTAAATATTGGATGGATAAGTGAGCCAGCCACCCTCCCCGACCACAATATATATATTATATATACTGATATATCCCCTTATAGCCAGGGGAAAATTAGAGGCAAATTTTTATGTTTTACACATTTTTCTTCACCTTATCTTCAATCCAAATTAACTCAAGAGTGAGTAACTTCAGTATAACGTTTCAGGCTAAGTATAAATAAGCTTTGATATGCTTTCTCCTCAAATCACATAAATATATCTTTTCATCGAATTTCAATAAGAGGTTTGGTCCATACGCTCTTTACTATACAATAAAGGTCAATCGATCTTAAAAACATTTAACCATTGGTTGTTTTTCTTGCTCCTTTACAATAACACTTTGAGTAGATAGTGAGCAAGAATATCTACACTTCCTGGCTTAAATATTTTAAGAATGAGTAATACCGGAAAATAAAAGCCATAAGGTGGGTTTCCGCATCACATTTTTTACATTTATGCTGATATGGACTCGGCAATAAAAGTAAGGTTGGCTTGGTTAGTCTGATGTGAATTGTTAATTAATTGCACTTCATTAAGATACATTATGCAATTTAGTCTCCATGTGAGTTAAAATTACAAAATTAAAACTTTGGGTTGAAAGGTAACACACATTAGTTGATATTAAAATAGATTACAAAGCAAACAAGACAAGATGAGCCTTCTCGACTGATTAGAATCAAAGTCACGTTCCAACATATAAAAATTGGCAATAGATAGTTTGATTCACCAAGCGTAACTGACGTTGGATGTTCCATTTATTTTTGATACCAATCTTTCGGAGGGAAATGTTTTTCCAACATTTTCTCAACAGCAGATCTACCCATCATTTTTGTAAGCTACTCTTTCAACACCAAAAAAAAAAATACAATTCACCCTTATTATTTTATGCAAACATGTAAGTATTTTCTGTGCATAAATAATAAGATATAAATTAATTTTAAAGTGGGGGACTTACTGTTCAAAATGTATACAGTCATACGTAGGTTGCAAAGGACCAGAATAAGCAACTTATCAAGTGCCATAATAATATTTTAATGTGAACCGTAAAGCCTTCAAACCCCAAAGGTTAAAAAGCATTCCCCTTCGCTGTGCTCAACTAGTGTTGGACTGCCACACATGTACACAAAAAGGAGTCTCATATGACGACATACACACATGTATTAAACAATGTTTCATCCAATATTTCCCTGGTGAAAAAAGGTGCTACTATTCCACTTCTTAATTAGGTGGCTTCACACCGATCACGGTGAACAAATGAGAATATTTTTACAAGCCCCATTTTTCATGTCATGTCAAGTAACAAGAATTCTGCCAAACGTCACTCGTTATTTAAAAAAGAAACTTTTTTACACAGTTTTTCTTTAAATGAAACACCAACTACGTCAAAGATCAGAGTAATTTTTTATCATCAAACAAAGCGATGAGTAACGACTAATGAGTTGGATTTTGGAGACAAAAACACTAACATCTACACACCTCACAAACTTCTGTGGACGTACGTCTATGGCTGTTTGTTACAACTGTCTAACTTCCTGACCAAGGTCAGTCCAAGCAATAAACTTAATAAAGATATAGTGACTAAAGGAAAGAAACCTATATGGTTTGAGTTCAATCATAATCAGTATCATAATTAACCTACTTTTTATGATTCAACTGCATCAATTTTACGACCATAAACTTGAGAGATGATTCTGATCTTCACTTCTGTGTAGGCTCGCGATGAAATATATATTTAAATGTACACTTTTACCTATATTTTTAGATGTTATATTTTCCGATTTGATATTATACTACGGCAGGATCTAGTGGGCATAAAGCTATGACTGACTGACTGAGTGTCATTTAAAACTCATTAATTTCGGTGACGCATCTTTGCCGGTCATGCTTGAATTGCGTGCATATTAGTTAGATACAATGTATGTAGGCTAGAATATATAAAAGTATAATATTCAAAATTGTAATACTATTACAGTCACAAGTGGTCATCCTACAATGTCTAAAATACAAATAAAAAATATGTTGGCTACAGGATTTCATCTTAATGCCAGGTATACAGCGAGATCGAAATGGAAGTGGAGAGAGAAAACAGACTGAAAGAATATCTAGATTAAAACAAAATGAGACAGTTATGGTAGACTTGGATGGCATGAAAATGGTACGCGAATGCTGTATTTTCTAAACTCTTCCGTCTAAAGCACGTGGCATATGTTCCGATATTAACCCCGATTAGAAACATATCAGCTATGAATATCGAATAGAAGTTCACCTCTGTGGTTATCGATCCATTATCTTTCACCTATCTATTCTATCTTGCCAACTACGGTTCATAGGTATAAAAAATACTTTTCTCATTTCCCCCATCTGAGATCATGTCAATATGTATACCCGAATATTAGTAACATAAATAGCAACCCCTTGTGCACCGTTCCGTACACGAGCAATAGACTAGCTACTGGCACCGGTTTCCAACTTAATCTGTTGAACGGATCATATTTGATACTAGACAGTTGAACGATCTGTATTTTTATTCATTTTATGATATTATATTACTATGTGTATGTATTTGTATTTTTTATGAATATTCATTATTTTTTCAGCATACATACACTGAAGCAATAGATATCATATTATCATAATAGTAACACAATGAATAGAAAACAGAGAACATTGTTGTTGTTGGCTCACCAATGTGAGTATTCACTCACTAATATTTTATCTGATTCTCATTTTCCGCAACACCTGTTCATTTTCAACCTTTAACTCAATGCTCTATGGCTCTTCATATATTTATGACCGTGTATCCATAGGTATAGTTATACATATCACCCTCCCTCTTGATCACCCTCTTGAAATTAGCATTCTGTCGGCCTGGATATGCATATCCAGGCCGGCACATCCATAACTTCATTCTACTTTATTTGGTGGGCTTATATTTTTTCACCTATTCGTACTCCGTTGTTTTTATTTTTATCAATCACCCAACCCCATTAAAACAAAGTCAGGTATAAAGTAAACAATATCAAATGATACTAGCATGACGCATAATTTTTGGAGGCTTTATTTAACCCATGTCAGACAGTGCATTCCCTCCCGCTCACTTTTAAGCATTGCAGCTTATTGATTGTGTTAGGCACCCTCACTTTATTATGAAGTTCTTTGCCCTTTGTAAATGCTACAGTAAGCATTGACTTTTCTTCTGAGACACATGCATCACTTTAAGCTGCATTTGCTACTCATTATAATTCTTTGGAGTTGCTGTTTAAACAGATCAAAGATTTAAAGAACGTTAAGAATAAAAAGTTAAAAGTGTAAGCATTTAAAGTTACATGGCTCAAACAAAAACGTTGTTAATGTTGTGCAATTTCTGAGTGAATATTGTGTTACAACTTTTAATAAATAATTTAGTTTTTCACGCCCAAATCCAGTTAAGATTTAGAAAATTTAACACTTCAAGTTTTTCCTGAAACGATTTAATTTTAAAAACTTCTCCAGTGCTTTATGCACTTATTCCCTCTTCCCTTGAGTTTGAGCGTATGCTAGATGCTGTAATATGTGTACGCTGCTGAAACTCCAAATATTACAAGCCCAAAGAAACAAGACAAGAAGCCATTCGTCACGCTGAGATCGTAAATTTTCCTCCGGACGATTGTGACGTATGACTGTTGAAGCAGTGACAGCGAGGACACAATCGCTCCCGCTGTCATCAGTACAAAGATTAAAACAGATACATTTGCACATAGACAAACACACAATAGAACACAAGGAGACCCAGAACATTAACAAGAAAATAACAACTCTCTGTACAACACGGGAGCAAAAGAAATAATATAAAATTGTGACTCGAAACTTGTACTGTCATTGTTTCATTCATAAAATGATGCATGTGAGTCCGATCTGATACGCATCAAAGATTTTCATAATATAATATAATATAATTCTCCCGAATGTGTACCTACCTGTATGCCTGTGTACGTGTGTACGTCTCTGTGTAATTGCAAAAGACAAATCTTTTCCTTTCATATTATTAACGTTTATTGAAATACTCTACGCCTTTTTCTAGATAGTTGGTATTTTTAAGTTTTTAAATTTATAATTTTCTGATTACTATTCACATGCCTATATATATAATATAATGTACTCTTTATTTTCTGTGAAAACATTGATGATATATGATATTATTCCTAAATGAATTTGCGCTTTGCAAACAATAAACTGTTGAGCTATCTCATGTAGCTTCTTTACAAAAGACTAGATTGTAGAATAAAGAAATAGTAACAACAACATTGATTTATAATTTCATGACGTTTAGGTTCAAAACACCATCAATAATGATGAAATCCCAAAGAGCACAACAATTTTAGTAGTATTTAAGTGTAGTGTACAGATTGCACAATACAAACTAAATATGACTTTCACATTTTTTGAACTGCCTTTAAATAAAATCCATAACATGTACCATACAGTATACATTTCGGTTACAAAACTGTCGTACTGTACCTGATAGGTTTTAAACTGACGACAATTTATTGCTCAAAATATTGAAATAATTGGACTAATATTTTCATTCCCCACCAATAGTATTATTAGAACTATTAAATCTATTTAGTTTTGATTTAAAAAAGTTTGTCCATTTTCTTTATTCAATCGATTAAATAGCTTTGGAGGTATTAGCAAATGAGTGAAAACACTCTACTGTTTATTGAATTCCATGGGAATCTTCCTCATTGCTCCACAGATCAAACAAGTTTCACAAAAATCTCTGTGAAAATATAGGCAGGATCGCACAACCTGTGTATCTACCGTACAAAAATCCCACGCTCTCACGTTCTTTTACATATATGCAGAATTAGCAGAATGGAGACTAACGCAATTTTACGTTGTGTAATGCCATTTCACCCCAACGCAACTCCCTCTCGCTCACTCGGAGTTGCGTTGGGAGCATGCTTGTGAGTGTGTGAGCGAGTGATTCAGTACGTAAACCAGTACCAGAATAGAGAAAGGTACCTCGTTTACAATCAGTTTCAACCCGACGGCGAACAAAAGAAATCACGAGAAAGAGATAGAGAAATGAAAATGCTCTAGTTGCTTCCATCTCCCTCGGCTTTCATCCAGCCCTTGTTGTTATTGTACATCAACCTGCAAAACCTTTGGTCCTCTCTTGCTAAACACCTGACTTGAAACCATTCATTTCTATATTCCATCATTCAACCATAACGGTTTATATAATACCCAACAGAACATCCCACACTATGTATTGTACAATGCAAGCCATTCTGTATCTTGGATTTCGTTACTATATGACAATTGTATGCATATTTTAAACGCGCAATATCTTTTTCCTTCAACTCATTCTCTCTCCCTCTATCTGCAGTCAATATTCTAAATAATCAGATTATTGCATGAAACGGAATGCTGATTCTACTCCATATTCTAGTACTTCTTCCTCCATCCCATTATCCTATGTAATCCCCGCAACGATGCATTCAACAAAACTGTCTTCAAGTATCAAGTACAAGTTGAAATTCATAGGATAATGGGTTAAAAATTCAACATACCCTTAAATATGAGCAAAGACTTGCACAAAAACACGGGAAAACTGCAACTTATATCCCAATGCACTTTTTCGTAACACCTTAGATGCTTCAGCAGCACAATTCAAATTCAAAGTCATAGAAAATAGAAAGTATACACACACTTAATACTTCCGAATGCGAAAATCTATGACATACCGCCCATCTGGATGTTGCAGCCAAATGCGGTAACCCCGATACCTCATCTTTATCTATAAAATTACCCGTAAACTGTGACTAAGACAAAATCTCGTTCAATCAATTCATATAATGTATGCGTGAGTGGCGCAGCTTTGTATCTATCTGTCTATTCAAGGAAAGGATAGGCACATCGTCTTTTTTTATTCAATAAGTGTGTATACACATGATACAGGCTTTCACTATCACTTGGACCGAACGCAAATTAACAGACAATATATGAAGGGTAAGTGGATGCATTAATTGTATGCAATTAATAAACCACTATGTAGACACACAAGAGGACAAGCTGAGCAGACAATCGTGGAAAACCTTTACTACCAAACAAATATGATTGGAAAACTTTTGAAAAATAGATGCATAAAGAATAGAAATAAAATAAACTCGATTCTCAATTCTGCTCGATCACAAAGAAAGATGGGGGAGATTTTTAAAGTGTTAAACTGTTCAACTGTACGGTTGACATGGACTCCGTAGTTGACGACTGATGAGTGTATGTAGAGACATAGAAGAATAAGAACACGCCCTATGATCAACTTAAAACCTTTTTCTCTCGCTGTGAGAGACGTCGTTGAGGACCATCTCAGGTGTTTAACAGCGGGAGATATCCATGTAGACCACATTGATATCGACTGCGAGAGGTAACTGGTAAATATTGTTAATCCTTTTGAGGATCTCTCAACTTTTCAATGCAAATGTGTGAGGAAATGCATTATAACACATTGTATCATATAAGCATTTATTATGCATTTTATGTTATGCTACGATAACTCAAAAGCTCTTATTTCACCAACTTCTTAAACTACTACATAAGCAGTAAGCAGTATACTTGAACATTACCACGTAGATCAAATGTTGCGAGTAGTGTGTTATCCATAATGTTATTTTCTATTTTACCTTTACCTTTCTCCTGTCATGGGCTTTTTCATCAACTAGACTAAAGAATGAGAATGATAATGTGTATATCGTCTCAAGATAGTTCCCAATAATCAAATGGAAAATCTTTGAAGCTTTTCAATATTTAATTTAATCAATGAGCTGTACAAATATAAGTTATTACCAAAGTTAAGAAATAATCAGCGACGTATCTATCATCTAATATACTAAAATGTACTAGCTGTAGTCACCAGCTTAATGCTACTGTTGACCAATAGGAAAAAAATTAAACCGTTAAATGGAGTAATACTAGGCGAGGATTTATGACACATAGAAAAATACTTTGTTACTGATTAGATAATCAGAGATGTAGTCCTAAGCACATGGAATCTTTCAACTAGAATTATTGGTGAAGATTGAATTTCAGGACAAGGGGGGACTTTAGATGGTGATGGTATTTATCATTTGAGCAGAAGTCTTTGAAATCTACTCCCTGCTCCCTTTAACTGCTTCTAGCTTACTTTATATAGAGTATTTACTATAGAGCTACGAGGTTTCGTGCTGGAGTAACGCACATACGAGGCATAACATGTACAACTCTTAAACTTTTTTAAAACAATAGTTACGTGAAATCATGCGCGATAACGATAAAAAGCGCATGTTTGAACCTAACTATAAATTTTAAATCATCGAAATTTCGTACAGCAGTTTAAATACCTAATTTTATAAAAGTTTCGAAGCATTTCCTGTAATACCTTCAAATGGTAATTCTGATGACATGTCGTGTGATTTCTTAATTTTAACAGCAACGATATTTTGCTGCTCACAATTTTACGGCACTTTCAATATTCTACCTGGTATAATCTTATAATATAACATGTAAAGGAAGTACAAAATGTATCAAGATGGTATGTTACACTTCCCAATGATTTAAGACTATTATTATTAGTTTCATACATATATACATATCATACATACATTTATACCTTACAGTGCGTACCTTTGTTCCACACATAAAATGTCTACATTATATTACCGTAGATTTAATTTTCCAAGATGACTGAACAAAGATGACTTAACAAATTAAAGAAACTGCGTTTGTGATCCTGACGTGCATCTTTATGTTGACTCGCAACCTAGTCAGTTATGTACATATGCTTTTCTTCCATTATGTACCTAAAATAAAAATTGAGAAACGTTTATCATTTCTACTCCTGAGATAAAAATTGAAGGCAGAGAGAACAATATACTTGACGTACTGTAGGTGTAATCAAACAGCTAGCAACAAGTAAAAGTCCTTTACTATAATACCTTTTCTAAATTAAAATATACATGTCTTTTTTGTATTAGACAATAGTGAAAGAAGATGGAGAAGATCATGTAAAAAACATTACTCAGCAGGGCACTGCGATCAAAGACATGAAGAAATGAGGATAATATTAGCAGCAGAATTAACTTATACTTTCATTACAATACTTTCAATTCAGTAGCAACAAATAATAACAAGTGAGAAGTGAAAGAGAGGTGAGCATTATAGTAAGAGGAATAACATGATACTTTGACGGCATAATAATAATTATGACAAGAAAATGAACATAAAAAATCCCTGGGTTTCCTTACTGTAAATATTATGTACTTCTGCCCACCACTTATTACGTTCGAATAGTGTGTGTATATGCGTGCTAAAGTGTACTGACAATGGTATATACACAGAAAGTATCAACTCACCGTCACTATTGAGTAGCATTTGGGATGAAGAATATTACCCTCTCATATACAATACATGTATCGCCGTATGTTTTCTAACTCGTACACTCAACACTCTGTTCGGAAATATGATGCAGCAGTATTATAAAGCTACGATGCATGTATGTTTTGTATTTTCTACACCGAGCATATCTATATGATGTAAAGTGGCTCTTCTTTCTCTCTATTGACTATCGTGTTGGTTTTGTTATGTGCATATAGATATGTGTGCGCTTAGATTTGGGACTGGAGACAGGCAGGCTAGGATGGTGGTAGAGCGGTCGCCCACGGGCAAATTTTACAACTGACGCACCGTATCAACTGAACTTGTAGAACTGCCCTACTATTTGAATTTTAAGCCATTGAAAGTATGTACATTGGATACAATCAAACACGAAAATCTATGGCATGTTCTACTATTTGATGGTACCTTACTGTTTGAGTTAAGCCGGTATTCGTAGTACTACGAATACTACTACAACTCACAAAGTTACTACTTCATCTCCTGTTTCCAATCTCATCTTTCCGTCTCGAATGCAACCATCCAATATGTTTATACATGCATATATGAGTCTTAGTAATGAAAAACATTAAGTTACTATGGAAATGCCATATGTTACTACATTAGTGAAAATCGCTTTTCATTACTAAAACTCATATGTAATACATAAAACTTTTTCTTCACTACAGGAACTCCCTTTCTGTCTACATATACAAAGGGAGTTCCTATACATGTGGTTGCTATTACTATTTGAACCAATGCCACTAACCTTTACAATACTCTATACCTCTTTCTTTTTTAAGCAATCCCCGTGGAAATGCGTACACTCGTGCATTCAAATCGCCTACCATCCAGGCTTATAAAAGGAAGGTTTCTATTCACTGTTTGACTCAACTTACAAGCTGCAAAGATATAATATATATTATAATATCATTTCATTAAATCACTTAACACTGCACTTCAACCTTTGAAATTAGGATTCATATGCATCTTACCCTATGTACCGAAAACTGTTTCTTCCAGTTTGTACAGGAAACTGAATATTTAAATAATTGTAACACCAGATATGATTAAAAGTGGAAAACTTGAAACCTATATCTACTATATATATAATGTACGCATATTATTTATTTTTATGCTTTTTTGAATTTTACATACATCTTTCAAATTTCAATAATATCTGGCGGGAGAGGTGTACACTGCACACATATTATGTTAAGTCGAGGCATACTAAACTACTTGTACAGTGTGATGCTGCCTCTCTGGATCTGAACAATTATCTCCTGCGCATTTCGAAACAAACTGAAATAGGAATATAACTGGTAACATAAAGGGGTACAACAACAGCAAAATAAAATAAAGGTTATCAAAAAAATACTCGAACATTTTTGATGTGCCTTTTCAACATTCAAGCCGTCCTCTTTCTAAATTATACCAAACCATCTCATCTTTGCAAATACATTTTTTGAAACCAGGAAGATTTTTCCATTACATAAATTGAGCCAAAATGTTATTTATTTTACGACACGAAACATGAATGTGAGGATTTGAATTTCGATACACATAAAATAGGTGTAGGTCATACTGTAAAATTATGCTGGTTCTTGATTCTTCTGTATTTAATATAGCATCGTTTCCTTTTGTAGTTTAATAGTGCAAGTGTTGCTCTCCTGCATAAATATTTTATAAAAAAATACATGAAAATAGTAAGTGTATGTCGATGTATAAGCACAATTGAAGAAAACCCATGCTTCTGCTGTCTCCAGCTAGCCCGCTTTCATCTTCCTAAGTTGAGAAGTGCATATAATGAACTTGCATTTGAATGTATTTTCTACATATTCCAATTTTATGACTGGGGTGAGTTACGTAATATCTTAAAGTGATAACAGGTCTCTGTACCACATGGTCACAACACACTTTCTCCAAGTTTCCTCCACTGTATAACGTATTTATCTTTAACTCCTCCCAATTTTTAAATCTAAAAGCACACTGCACTTCAATCATGAAAATGTTAAACCATGTATATTCGTGCCTTACTTTACGATTTTTATTCATGGTTACAAGTGTGTAGAAAAGTTATCGGGAGTCAGCGTCAGTATATACATAAAACTAGTGACGAGATAACACCAAGTACGTTGGAGCATAGACCGATAGCCCTAGACGCTGTTGTATTTATGATGAAGGTAGAAATAGGAGTCGTTGCAACGTAAGTGACGGGAGTACTTACGTTACACGATTATTATTATTATTATTATTATGCAAGAAAAAGAGTTCAATTTTCTACAAGTTCTAACAAGAAAAAAAAGTCCAGCACGATGACCAATTCTGATTGCGTGTGTACATGTATACCGCAAATCTCTTAAACATTGCCTCTTTCTATAACTCACTTAAAGTTTAAATGTGAACGGTTAAATAACATTCAACTAAATAGAAACATAAAAACATGCACAATTCTAAAACGAAACATTTTTTTATTTCAGCCAGGAGGTTCAAAATTTTGATAATTGTAATACCATAAGCTCCGGAAAGTTTGACGGTAAACCCATAGGCAAGTACTTTCTACTGTAAAAACTAAGATTCAACTATACACTATACAGTATCCAAATATGCATGTCATGGTCAGATGTTCATATGGTAGTAAAGGAGTTGCGTAGTAAATCTGTTATGTACATGGGGTTTCAGTACAGTTTCTATTCGATATTCATCACCATAGGATGATATCTGTGTTTCAAAACGTAAGCAGTCAGCTAGAATTTGTTGAAGAAAGGGAGAAAAAAAGACGATGGAAGTTGTAAATGGTCCAAGTGGAGTGGAGTCTATAGCAAATTAAAGTAGTAAACATGTAGAAAAAGGAGCCTGAGACCAAGAAAAGGAGGAAAAAGTTGAGAGACAGTAGAATATACATAAAGACATACGTATATATAATATATAGGACCACGCGAGAGGGTTCTTGAATAATGTAATACATCATGTACGTATTTCCAATGATCTTGTTGCTTCAACTTCACGTAAAAAAACGCGGGGGTGGAAAACCCTAACCCAAATTAAAGAGAGAGGGGAAAAGATTCAGATCAAGTCCATGCAAGTAGAAAAGAGTACTATTATCTTCCATTTCAGTACACTCGTTTTATTCTTTCACTATACATATATTATTCATCTTTAATATACTCACTATTCCTATCTAAAATTAAGAATCAGGTGTTTTTCTATGCAAGGCAACACGCATATGCAAGTACATGTTAGCATTGCTATCAAACAAAAATACAATGAAAATATATACATACATAAATTATACATGTACTCTCATCATATAATCTCTAGTACACACTTTTCTTCTTTTTTAAACCATACTCGTATTTTAAATTTCCACAATTCCTTGCCATATTATGGGAGCATTTATCTCTTAACTTTATTGATTAATGCTGTTGCCTAGTCCTTTAAGATATTTTCCTTCGATATCCTTCGATCCTTAAGATATCGTAAGCTTGTACTGTTGGAGATTTAGGATAATAGCCCCATATAATTACTTACACTTGCACAAGTATTTACACAAACTTGTAAAAGATATACTGACAATATTGTGAGTATAGTTAGTACGATACATGTAAATTAAACATATGTAGGTAACTATACATTATGTAAGATACCGTCCAAAACTTTTGGATTGATTTTTATATTTGCCTTCATGACACACAATTTTTGTCTCCGTCATCCCCTTTCCACTTGTTTGTGTTGGAGTTAAATAAACAAATTAAAACGAAAATGAAACTTTCTTGTGATTATTATTAGCAACAATACAATTCTTCATTTTGACCCTTTAACGATTTAAGCTCGTTACTATTACCAAAACAGTGATAGAGGTGACAGGTTCTTCGATAAAAGCTTGAAGAAGCAAGATTTTTATTTTCTATGGCTAAAACACAAAACTGCAATTAACTACAAAAACATCACTTTATTCGCAAAAACTTCTCAAGCCGTCATTTAGGAGTTTTTGCTATGATCCAATCGAATTTAAAGCAGTTACTAAACTGCTGTGCGCCTCCCTAAGTATTATTACTTATTAAAATACCATCTACATTTTAAGGGTGTAAATCTGAAGCATGAAAATGTCGACTCTGCAAAACTTCTCTCTTTCTATCTAATGTATATGCAGTGCGGGAAAGAAAGATGTATCTATAGATGAGGTTCATGTTTTGAGCTTGTGACACTTTTCATGCAGACTTGTAAAAAGATTAAAAAATAGTACACAAACTGAAGTGAAGTGATGTGAATGGATGACAATAATCATATATCCTATATTGTATTTAAGGCTTCTTATCGGTTGTTATCGGATGGTTATCGGATGACACTCAAAATTAAATATCTCAGAAGTTCTTTGACAAAAAAATGTCAAAATTTTTAGAGCAATAGTCACATAGCTAATGTACTTTTTGAATTAAACTGGGGGTCTCAGACT